>JABUQX010146299.1:22500-29525 GCA_015478945.1 Trachelipus rathkii | reverse complement strand
CATTGCACCACTTCAACCTTATATATATATATATATATATATATATATACTATATATATATATATATATATATATATATATATATATATATATATAACAACTATATATATATATATATATATATATATGGAACATGGGTTAATATATCCTCAGCATATTTTCTTGAACTTAACAGGGATATTTCTCAACAACTAGAACTATAGGTATTTACTTGACAATTGGTTTCAACCTCCCTACCTTTTGTGTAACTTTGCTTTGGAGAAGAGGAATATGTTTGTCAACAATTGGAGCCAAATCGACTGAATTTTGAAAGCAGAAGAAGCTAAAGTTGGAAGGTAGGAAACTACGATACTTGTGTCGAACAAGGACAGACAACATCGCAGTGAAGTGGTTGGACAATAGAAAGCCTGTTCATGTTTCAAATTATGCAGGTGTGGATCCAGTAGGTAAATGCCGTCGCGACGCTAAAGTTAGTATTTCCTCAGCATATGTTCTTGAACTAACAAGAGTATTCCTACACTAGAACAATAAGGTATTTATGACAATTGGTTCATCCCTACCTTTGATAACTGCTTTGGAGGAAAGAGGAATGCTTATGTTTGTCGACAATAAGACCAAATCGACTGAATTTTGGAGGCAGACAGGAAGCTAAAGTTGGAGGTAGAGGAAACTACGATACTTGTGTCGAACAAAGGCAGACATCATCGCAGTAAAGGGTTGGACAATAAGAATCTGTAAATGTTGTTTCAAATTATGCTGGTGTGGATCTGGTAGGTAAATGCCGTCGATGGGACCCTTAAAAGAAATAAATATATCGAAATTGCACTGCCCTTTGCCTCCAAGTACAAAAAATATATGGGGGGCGTCGATTTGTCCAACATAATAATTGAATTGCACAGGACAGATTTTAAATCAAAGAGAAGTGGTAAGTGAGGATTTTTACCTGCTGGACTTGAGAGTAGTAAACGCCTGGCTGTTATACCTTCGTGTAAACTTCAAAAAGGGTAAGCTCTACCAGTTATGCAACTTCAAGGGCGACATAGCATCTGGGCTGATATGTGCCGGAACTAATAAAAGAGAAAGATCTTCAAATTCCCCACAAATTCCGAAAAAGAGAAAGCTGGTTGCTGCTCGCCCTGCAGTCTGTAAGGCTTGATGAGGTAAACCATTTACAAGATTGGGGTCAAGAAAGGAAACGCTGTAAGCATTGCATAAAAAACTATGAATATAGTATAAGGTGCGATGTATATTTGTGTTTTACAAGGGAGAGAAACTGTTTTATCAGTTTTCATTCCAGGTAAATATTTTAGATATTGGAATGACCACACCTCGCTTTGAAAACCCTCCACCGCTTATGGTCTACTCCAATGATCGCTCACGGATTATTTTGTATATATATATATATATATATATATATATATATATATATATTTAAAAAAATATATATATATATATATATATATATATACTATAACTATATATATATATATATATATATATATATATATATATATATATATATATATATATATATATATATATATATATATATATATATATATATATATATATATATATATATATATATATATATATATATATATATATATAAAAAAAAATATATACTATATATATATATATATATACTATATATATAACTACTATATATATATTCAAATTACTAAAAGTCTAAATTTGAATAAAAAGTGCAGTTTATTTGTTACGACGATCTTAACTTCGTGAGATGCCGTATGGCATCATCCTATTTCATTATAAATTCAAAAAAAATCAAAACGCCTTATTAGAGGTCTAATGAAGATATTAAAAACAAAAAATTTTTTGTTTATAAGCGGAATCACTCACTTGGCATCAAAGGGTTAAAGTTGGAGCTGAACAATTTTGAAAAGGAGCTGGAGCCGGAACCGGAATCGGAGCCGGAACCGGAGCCGGAGCCGGAGCCGGAGCCTGAGCCATAGCCAGAGTGGGAGCCATAGCCGGAGCCGGAGCCGGAGCCGGAGCATAAATTTTTTAAAGATAATTTTTGGAAAAGTAAAAAAATATTTACGCAAAGTCGGAGCTGAACTATTTTGAAATAGATACGGAATTGGTGCGGTGCGATACGATACGATGCGGTGCGGTGCGGTGCGATTCGGTGCGGTGCGGTGCGATTCGGTGCGGTGCGGTGCGGTGAGAATAAAAACTATTACTGCGGTTTGTGGTGCGCTTATTTAGGTGAGGTGAGGTGCGTAATATCTTTTACTATCTGGAAAAAAAGAAAAAAAAGCATTCAAAATCTTTATATGCGTTTTTCTGAAAAATCACTTTTTTTACATATCAGCTGGCAAAAAAAATTCTTAAAAAAGACGACTCAGTCTATTGTGTTGAAAATTTCCAGGACATTTATATACATATAGGCGAATATTCTCACGAAGTTTTATTCAGATTGAAAAACGTAGGTTGGTGTCAGACAAGTTTGAAGTGACGACCTTGAATTTATTTTTTTAAATTTTGAAATTCAAATTGAATATTTGAGGTTACCAATTTTTTTTATTGAATTTCAAAGGCAAATGATTATATCGTTTTGACCACACTTTATTCTAGAACTTTCTTGAAAAAATTATTGAAATATCTTAAAAAATAAAGTTTTTATATGGTTTTCCGTTGAAACAGTTAAAATTCAGAACTTGCGTCCTCCCTCCCCATAAATTCCAAACCATTCATTCTATTGAAACGAAATAACCAGAAATACATGAAGTAATAATAGTTCCACTATAAAAAAAAGTTCTCATTTCACGATTGATAGAAACTGTAATTTCGAGTACAGAGTCCCTTTAAGTTGGTTATTTAAGCAGATATATTGTGATGCATATACTGGAAATCTATAAGTCAGGTAGAACGAAGAAAATGTGGATTGGAACATTAAAAGAGTGTCTGAAAGAATAGAATTTGAGTTAGGCAGAGATGAGTAGGAAGGTAAATAACTTGAGTAGTATAGGGTGGGAGACCAGCAGCTAAAATGGCAGCTGGAAGTTGCAACCGGAAGCTTCAGTTGTTGCAAAGCAACATTTTGATACATCCGGTTTTTCAAGCTTGACGTGTCAAGGTTAGGATTTTCAAGGTCGATTAGACCGAATTAAGGTCTGAAAGACCGATTTCGGAGATTTTGAATACGAACTCAGGTGTTTAACCCCCAAAAGATGGCTTTTTGGTTCCTGGAAGAATTTAAATGATCGGGAGATCATTTTTGATGGTTCCAACCGATTTATCGATGTTTTTTTTTTTACCCCAAATCGACTGTTAAATCGTGTTTTCTACGTGCTTTGGTTGACCTTTTACATTGAAAAATATAATAGATAGAAAATCATTACTATTATTTAAAATTCAGTCGCTATATCGTTGTAGTATCGGATCAACTTCGTGGCTAAAAAAAGTTTATCATACCGTTCTAAAATTTGGCCGCAAGCCAGGCGTCCGTGCGGCTCCCGGAAGGGGGTGCTGGCCACTAAAAGTAGGAAGTGATGCATATTCCATTCAAGGATTGGCGATGAACAAATACACAGCAAGGAACCTTGGTGTCATAAATAGGTCTCTAAGAAGCCTCAAAATATTTAAGATCTTAACAGCTTGTTTAGTATGAAAGATTCCTTGGCATAAGAAATACCAAGAATATTTAGAATAGGAGAAAGGAGAATAGGATATTAGGATATAGGAAAAAAGGAGAATAGGAGAATAGGAGAATAGGAGAAATTGGAGAAAGGCGATCTGATAAAATCAGAGAAGGAAGGAGTCGGAGAAGGAGTCGGAGTCGGAACCGGCACCGGTGCTGAGTAAATAATTATTCGTTTAACCCCCCATTGGTATCAAAATATATGTTTATAAGGTTGTAAAACTCGAATATGTGGGGGTTGTAAGTTCGTAAATGGTGTCTGGGGACCCCAGGAGGGGGGGTCCCTAAAAGAAATGCAGGAAACGCAAAACAGAAGAAGAAAGAGGATGAAAAAAGGAGGAAGGATGGAGGAAGGAGGAAAAATGGAGGAAGGAGTCTGAGATGGAGTCAGAGTTGGCAACGGCACCGGTGTTGGAGCCAGTGCGGTGCTGAGTTAGTAAACATTCGTTTATCCCTTATTTTAATCAATGTATATGTTTATAATATCGTACATCTGAAATATGGGGATTTAAGTTTCTTATAGATGTCTGGGGACTTCCCCAGAGGTGGTCAGCAAATTAAATAAAAGAAGAAAGGCATGGAATGCAAAACAGAAGAGGAAGGATAAATTGGACTGGAGGAAAAGCGCGGATGAATCTTACAAAGATAACCAGTTTTCTAAAGGTTGTAGACTTACATTTCTATTTTCAAATCTCGTTTTCTTTTTATTAACGTTAACTAAAATATATTTTTCCTAAGTTGAATTATGCATATATTGTTTGCTTTTTTTTATTTTATAAGTTTCATTTTAATTTATTCTTTGTTATTTTTTTTAATTTAAAATTTTAATTTAATTAAAAATTTTTATTAATTTTTATTTGTCTTTTAATTTATTTTTGTTTTATTTGCTTAAAACATTTTGTTTTTACTAAAATTTTAATTCTTTTTATTAAATAACTTAAATAATTTGCGTTTTACACACCATAAAGCAGTAAATCAATAAATCAATAAATCAAACCACCCACCCCACCTCTCTCACCCATCCATGATCTAGTGATCTATTGATCTATTGATCTATTGATCTATTGATCTATTGATTCAAATCATATTTTGTATAACATAACACAAAACCTTAATTTATTTTTATTTTATTTGTTTAAAAAATATATATTTTTACAAAATTTTTACTCTTTTTATGTTTATAACAAAACATTTGCGTTTTTACCCCCCCCCCCTAAAGCTACTGCTTTAATCAGTAAATCAGTAAATCAAACCGCCTACCCAGAACCATTTCACCCATCCATGATCTATTGATCTATTGATCTATTGATTCAGGTCACATCTCGAATATCATTTTGGATAAACATAACATAAAAATAAGTTCTTTATATACTGACCAACGAATATATGCTAACGTAACAAAGTATTCACATTAATAAAGCTAACATAGCGTAAACTGAGCTAGGAATATAATGTACAACGACAAGTCTAACATACCTTAAGCACGAATAAACTGTTAACATTAACAAAGTGACATACTTAACAACAATAAAGTAACTAACATAATATACAAAACGTAACCTATTCACACTTTTTTCAAACATATCTTTAACATATCAATGTTAATTTTACATTAACATAATAATATTTAACAAAAATGTGTCATAAACTGTCTAATTATCATATTGACCAACGAATATATGCTATCTTAACAAAGTTTATTTTACATTCACATAGTAATATTTTACAAAAAAATTTCATAACCTTACCTGACTTTCATAATCATCAACAAATAATTGCAAACATAACAAAGCTTTATCCAAAAATAACATAAAAATAAGTTCATTGATTAAAATACCATAGCAAAGTGTAATAGTTTACTGATTCTAAAGCATTAAATCAGTAAATCAGTAAATCAAACCACCCGTCCAGCCTCTCCCCTCCCTATCCACTCTTCCATGATCTATTGATCTATTGATCTATTAATTCAAGTCATATTTCGAGTATCATTCTGGATAGACATAGTATAAAAATAAGTTCTTTTTAAACTGACCAACGAATATATGCTAAGGTAACAAAGTTTTCACATCAATAAAGCTCACATATCCTAACCTATACTAAGAATATAATGTACAACGACAAACATAACATACATTACGCAAGAAAAAACAGCTTACATTATGAAAGTTCCATTTTTAACAACAGTAAAGTAACTAAAATTGCATACAAAACGTAACCTTTTAACAATTTTTCATGCATATCTCTAACATATCAATGTTAATTTTACATTAACATGGTAATTTTAACAAAACAATTATCATAAGCTTACCTAATTATCATACTGACCAATGAATATATGCTAACGTAACAAAGATTTCACATCACTAAAGCTAACATATCATAACCTTAACTAAGAATATAATGTACAACGACAAACCTAAGATTCTTCACGTATGAATAAGCTGCTAACACTCACAAAGTTCTCTACCTATCAAAGGTAAAGTAGGTAACAGTTCATACAAAACTCAATCTACCACAACTTTTCCAACATATCATAAGCAGCTAAAGCAGTATTATCTAACAAAATCCCTTAACAAAGAGTCCAACCTATCAAAGATACCAGCATCTTGTACTATGAATTGATACTACCTTCATCAAAGTGTCAGCATATCAAATATAAAATCATTTTGAACTATGAATAGACGTAGACATTAGCAAAATTTTCTGTCAAACCTAACATAACTCAGCAAAAACTTAACCTAAGCCTGCGTTTCTAACACATCATCACCAGCTATCATAGTAATATCTTACGAAACTTATAACTTTTCGAACAAATCAGTGTTATTTTCACATTGTCATAGTAATATTTAACAAAACGTAACAGAAATTAAACATAGACTAACATATCTAACACTTACAGTGGGCGAAAATCTACAATAGATGATATTATTTGGAACTATGGATAAGAAATTAACATTTGAACCTATGAATAAATTCTCAACCTACCCATCAATACACAGCAAAACTCAACCTATCCTTTTTTTTTAAATCATATCATCAGCAGCTAAAGCAGTATTATCTTACAAAATTCCTTAACAAAGTGTCCAAACTATTAAAGATACCAGCATCTTGAACTATGAATTGATACTACCTTATCAAAGTGTCTTGCATATCAAATATAACATCATTTTGAACTATGAATAAACGTAGACATTAGCAAAATTTTCAGTCAAACCTAACATTACTCAGCAAAAACTTAACCTAAGCCCACGTTTCTAACACTTCATCACCAGCTAACAGTAATATCTTACAAAACTAAAATTTTTTTAACAAAGCTAGTATGACTTAACAGATCTAAATACCCTGAACTATGAATAAA
>JABUQX010146299.1:2500-17500 GCA_015478945.1 Trachelipus rathkii | reverse complement strand
CCATACAGTTACAGCATATATGTTGCAGTATGCTGGTTGGCTGCTGGCTGGTTAAGGTTGCTGGTTGCTGCTGGTTGCTATTATTATTCATATACATAAACATATGCTATTATACATATTATATTATATGCGGCGTTGGTTGTTATATAGTAGTTATTATATTATTATATTATTATTATTATTATTATACATATATATTTAAAGTTATATATATATATATATTATTATTATATATATATTTATATATATATATGTTATTATTATATTTTAAATATAACTATATATATAACCATATATAACCATATATTATACAGCATATTATTGCTATGCTATATATATATATATATATATATATATATATACATATATATATATATATATATGTTATATAGAGTATATATATATATATATATATATATATATATATAATAATATATATATAGTTATATATATATATATATATATATAGTTGAAATATATAGTATATATATATATATATATATATATATATATATATATATATATATATATATATATATATATATATATATATTTATATATATATATATATATATATATATATATATATATATCTCTATATATTTCTATATCTATATCTATATATATATATACTACCTTTTAACGTGCTTTATCCCCTATGCAGGGGGTAACACATTTCACAATGCATATACAAAATCCCCTGCCATCAATGCCCCTCACATTATATAGGTGAAACAAATAATTTTATCAGAAGACTCGGTCAACATAAACACGATCTAACATCCGACTCTCAAAATTCTGCTCTCACCTCACATAGATCTAGTCTCAATCACAACATTAACATAAAAGATGCGTGCCCAATCTTAGAGGTACTAGACCCCACCAAACGTAAACTCCTAGAATCACTATGCATACAGAACCTTCCTAATTTCTAACCTACCAAAAAGGAGAATATAAGTTCAATCCCACACTAAACAATACTTACCACCACACCATTTTTTCAAAAATATAAAAGCAAAATTTACTAATGTAAACTACTTTTCATATTTGAACTGCTTTACATAATTAAAAATTTTAATAATTTTATTTAGTCTTTAAATAAAATCGTTTGAGTGAGGGTCCGCAGAAAATTAAGTAACGAAATCTTACGAAATCAACATCTTATGAAGACTCTTG
The DNA here is from genome assembly GCA_015478945.1 of Trachelipus rathkii. Taxonomy (NCBI): domain Eukaryota; kingdom Metazoa; phylum Arthropoda; class Malacostraca; order Isopoda; family Trachelipodidae; genus Trachelipus; species Trachelipus rathkii. The sequence continues at coordinate 16,324 of JABUQX010146299.1, read as the reverse complement.
TACAATTTTTTTTTAATAAATATATAAATAAGGCCTTCTATTATAATACATACCAAACTCGGCGAAAAATTGCTTTGATTATATACTATATATATATATATATATATATATATATATATATATATATATATATTATATATATATATATATATAATATATATATATATATATATATATATATATATATATATATATATATATATATATATATATATATATATATATATATATAGTCCATAATATTAGGCGCCGGTAGAATATTACACTCTGAATATAAAGTCTCGTTGCATTAGTTAAAAAAGGAAGAGCTGTGCTAACCTTAGTACTTCGTGGGATATCCTTTGTTTTTCTGGCAAGCTGTTAGGCGTTGTGGAAGCGATAAAGCAAGGTTTTGAAGCACTGTAGGCTCTAAATTATACCAAATATCCTTAATCGCTTCCTGAAGCTTTTGTATTGTGGAAATATCATGGTCGTGAAGCTTACGCTTTATGATGCTCCAAATGTTCTCTATCGGGTTTAAGTCAGGTGACTGACCTGGCCAATCACGAATGTAGTCTACAGCCACAAAATCAAACCATTCTTTGATTAATTTGGCTGTATGTGCAGGTGCACCATCCTGTTGAAATGTGGTTGCCTGACATTGCTCAAAACAGTCTTCAAGATGCTCACTGATAAGCTCTAAATACCGATCTTTATTTATAGTAACGTTCTTTGGAAGAAAAATAAGCTTGCCTACACCGTAATACGTAAAACAACCCCAAACCATTAATGATTCTGGCCACTTGACACTCTTTTGGGTGTACCGGGGATCATAGGGATTACTACCTGGGCGGCGATACACTTTGCTGTTACGGCCCCACATCACCTGAAAAGTGGCCTCATCAGACCAAAGCACAGTTTTCCATTTATTTATATCCCATTGAAGATATTTCTTACTAAAAGCAAGCCTAGCCTTTCTTTGCTTGACATTTACAAGGGGCCTTTTTCTTGCCGCACAACTGCGGAATTTTAGGGTATCATGCAGTTGACGCCTTACTGTTCTTTCAGATACATTTCCTAACAAACTTGGATTGTTTGATTTCAATTGTCGTGATGTAATTGAAGGATCAGCATCAACTTGTCGTTTCATAATGCTTAGAGTCCTTTGAGATATTTTTTTAGGGGCACCAGGGCGCTTCTTCTGCAGCTCAATTTCTTTCTCCCCACATTGAACAATTTTTTTTTACCCATCTCTGAACAGAACGTAATGTAACTCCAGTAATATCAGCAATCTCTTTATTTCGTTTTCCTACCTTGTTCAGTGCAGCTATAGCTGCAATATGCTCTTTGCTTATGTCTTTATTCTTCCCCATTTGATAAATATGCCCCAATTTAGTACCACGCTCAGAGGAAAATAAATGAAAAATTTGAGAGGTTCGACAATGCAAATCCACTCACAAAGCATGCTTAAAAGCAACTAATTCAATTTTTTTCATCTTATGATTAAGCCACGCCTACTTTATCTATTTCGGGTGCGCCTAATATTATGTCCAAATTTAGAACCATGCTATAACTAATTTTTTAAAAATTTCAAAAAATTAAATGCAAAATTTTTGGCGCCTAATATTATGACCAAGACGTGTAGCTTAGTGGATAAAGTGCTGGTTACTGTTATCAGCAACATTATATTATTGTTATTGGTTATATATATATACATATACATATTGGTTATAAGTGAGCATATATATAAAGTATGATATATTATTATTATTGGCGCTATTATTATGTATATATTACTATATATGATATGTATTTATATATATATGCTATTATTATACATATATTATGTTGGTTATAATATTATTGGTTGGTTGGTATATTGTTGGTATTACATATATTATACATATATTATATATATTACATATTACATATATATATTATATTTTTATACATACATACAATACGCCAGCATATAAGATTGTTATATACATGTTATTTACATACATATATTGTTATGTATTATTATTATACACATATACATATATATATATTATATATGTATATATATTATATATATATATTATTATTATATATATTATTAGTTATTATATATATATATTATTAAAAGTTAGTTATATTATTAACATATATTATTATATATTATATATATATATATATATATTATTTATATATATATATTATTATTATATACACAGTTATTATATTTTCACATTTTGAATAGTCTATATTACTGTATATTATTATTATACTTAACGTATATATATAATGTATATATGATATACATATATTATTATATTATTAATATATACATATATATATATATATATATATACATATTATTGTTATTACTATATATATATCATATATGTATATATATATATTATATACATATATATATATATATATACATATATATATATTATTGTTATTATACATATATATTATGTATTTTTATTATTGTTATATTATTATTATTGTTGTTATATCAATACATATATTATTATTACATATGATACATATATATTAAGGCTACATACAAGGCTAATATTGCTGTTGATGGGTTACACATACATGTGGCTGGGTTATTATGCTGCCATACAGTTGGTTGCTGGCTGGAAGTTATATTACATATATATATTGATCCATATAATCATACATATATATATATATATATAATATATATATATATATATATATTATTATTATATATATATAATATTATTGGTGTATATTATTATTATATTATGTTGTTGTTAGCAGTTATTATTACATATATAAAGAGCAACATTACTATGCGTTATATTATTATTGTTGTTATTATAGATATATATATATTGTTACATATATTACTGTTGGTTATTACATACATATATATATTATTATTATATTACATTATATATTATAATAAATATATAGTATATATATATATATACATATTATAAGATATATATTAATATTATTGGGTTGGCTATTATTAGTTGTTGTTGCATACATATATTGGCTGGCTGGGCTGTCACACATTATTACATATGTTATCAACTTTACATATACATATTACTGTGATATATATATATATTATTACATGGTTAGTATTAGTTATATTACATATTGTTAAAGATAGCATATAAAGATACATATGTATACATACATATTATTATTAACATATACATATTATTAGTTATTATATGTTATGTTAATATATTATTATATATATATATACATACATTAAGTTTATTATTGTTATTATATATTATTAGTTATATATATATTATTATATATATTATTTATATATATATTATATATTACATATATATTATATATAAATATTGATATTATTATATATATATATATTATTATAATATATATATATACATATATGCTATTATATTATTACAGATATTTATTATTATTATTATTATTATTGTTGGTTGTTATTATTATTATTATTGTTGTTGTTGTTATATATTATTATTATATATTATTATTATTATTATTATTATTATTATTATATATATTATTACATATTATTATGTTGTTGTTCATATTATATATTATTACATATTGGCTATTATTATTATTGTTGAAATATTGTTAGTGCTATTATATACATTATGTATACATCTATTATTATTATATATAAATATATATATATATATATATATATATTATTATTATATTATTATTATTACATATGTATATTATTATTATTTCAGAAGATAATAGAAATATCAGTAATAGTAATATTTATTTAAAGTAAATATTACATATATTACATTATTATTGGTTATGCTAATATTATTATTGGCTAGAGTTAGCGAGTTATTATTATTATTATTATTATTACACATTATTATTACATATATATTATTATTATTATTATTATTATTATTATATACATATTATTATAGTTATATATATTATATATTATTATTATTATTATTATTATTATTATATTATTGTTGTTATTATTACATTGATGATATATATTATTATTACATATTATTATTATTATTGTTATTAATCATTTACATTTATATTATTATTATTATTATTATTATATATTACATATTATATTATTATTATTATTAATAGTTATTATTATTATTATATATATTACATATATTATATATATTATTATTGATATACATATTATTACATTAATACTCCATACATATTATTACATACAACATATACATATATACATATTACATATTATATATTATTGATATACATATATATATATACATATTATTACATATTATTATATATTATATTATATTATTATTATTATTATTATTATATTATTATTATTATTATATATACATATTATTATTATTATTATTATTATTATATAAACATATTATATATTATTATATATATATATATATATATATATTAGTATATATATATAGATATAAAGATATATTATTATTATTATTGAGTTATTATTACATTATATTATTATTATTATAAATTAAACATAAATATACATATATATATATTATTATTATTATTATTATTACATATACATATTATTATTATTATTATTACATATATTATTATTATTATCATAACATTATATACATATTATACATATTATTATTAAAGATATTATTATTATTATTGTTATTATATATATATTATATTATTATTATTATTACATATATATATACATATTACATATATGCATTATTAGTTATTATTATTATTATTACGGGTCATTATATTATTAATACATATAGCTGAAGATATTATTATACATATTACATATATATATATATATACATATTATTACATACATACATACATATGGTATTATTGATATTATATTATTATTATTATTGTTATATTATTACATATATATATACATATATTATTTATATTATATTATACATACATATATTACATGCCACATATACATATATATTATCAAACTATATTACGTATTAATTTAAATACATTACAATATATATATATATATATATATATATATATATATATATATATATATATATATATATATATATATATATATATATATATATATATATATTTATATATATATATATATATATATTTTTTTTTTTTTTTTTTTTTTTTTTTTTTTATTTGATATCTTACCTTGACCTCCGTTTTAAAATATTTATGAATTTCTTATGTATAGAATATTACGAACATTGCTGTTATAGTTAGCAGAAGTAAAATTATTTAAAGGTGGGATTTTATATTTAAGTATTAACCAAATTAGACTCCGATTGTGATTTACCTCGATGAGTATATGTATATTTTGTTTAAGAAGACAGGTTATTATTTGAATTAATAGTATTGCTGTATATATATTGGAGTGTATTTTACCGTCTTGAAGAATAAGGGTTGATTGTTGTAAATATTGCAATTTGGGTATAAATGATAAAGGGGATAATTAATTTGAGTTGTTTTTTGTGTTATTATAATATGTATGTATATGTGGGGGATTTTAAAGAATTTTAAATAATTAAATAAAGATTTTAATAGATAAATAAAGTTTTAACGGGTGTAAATTTTAAAGAAAAAAGAAAGGAGAAAAGGAAAAAGTATAGATAAAAAAATAGAGTGTAGGTTTTAACCTTTTATATTTTATATTATCATTTTAACCTTTTATTATTGTTATTGTTATTATTGTGGGTATATTTGGTGAGCGGGGTGGTGGCCTTAGGTGTTGGGAAGTGCCTAGGGTGGGGAGTCCCACAAAGCGTGCAGCCTGAGTGAGTATATATATAGAAGAAGGGAAAGATGGGGAGGAGAGAGGTAATTAGGGTGGGATGTATGAACGTGAGAGGGGTAAACGAGGATTTGAAGAGGGAGGAAGTGGGGTTAATGTTTGAAGAAAAAAGGTTGGATGTGCTAGGGGTAACTGAAACTAAGCTGAAGGGAAAGAGGGAGATGGACTTTGGAAAATACAAGGGTATGATATCAGGGGTGAACGAGAGAGTGAGGGCGAGGGAAGGGGTGGGAATAGTTATGAGGAAAGAGGTGTGGGATAAGGTAAGGTTGTGCAGCCGTTCGAGGATAATGTGGGTAAAAGTGAAATTCGGGGGGGAAATGTGGGTTTTTATATGCGCATATGCACCAGTGAATGGAGCGAGGGAGGAGGAGAGAGAAAGATTTTGAGTGAGTTGAATGAGTGTTGGGAAAGTTTCGGGGTGAAAATTTTGTCTATTGGGAGATTTGAATGCAGGAGTGGGAAGGGAGGAGGTGGGAAGAATAAATGGGACCATTTGGGGTAGGGGAGAGGAATGCTAATGGAGAAAGTCTGATAGAGTTGTGTGTCGAAAGAAGAATGATAGTGGGGAATACTTGGTTCAAAAAAAGTGTAAATCATAAGTATACATGGAAGAGTGAGATAACGGGGGGGAGGGCGATACTTGATTATGTGTGTGTAAATGGGAAGGATAGAGGTAGATTACTAGATGTAAATGTATTTAGAGGGGCGGGGAGGGGGATATCTGATCACTATTTGGTGGTTGCTAGATTAGAGTGGGAGGAGAGGTGATGGGTAGGGAAAGAGGAGAAAAGAGGAGAGTAGAAGTGATAAAGGTGGAAAAATTGGAGGAGACAGTGTGTAAAAGGGAGTTTAGGAGAGGTATAGAGGATAGGTGGAGAGACGTGAGAGGGACGGAATTGGGGAGGTGGAGGGGAGTGGATGAGATTTAAAGAGGCAGTATGTGGAAGAGGCTAGAAGGGTATGTGGGAGTAAAAAGGGTGGGTGCAAGCAGGAAGGAAAAGGGAGGAATGGTGGAGTGAGTGAGGAAGGAGGTAGAAAAGGAAAAAGAGCTTCTTATGAAATTGTTGGGCAGGAAAGAGGGAAAGCTGGGGAGGAATATAGAAGGGTTAGAGTGGAAGAGGCGGTGGAGAGGACGAAGAGAAGAAAGCAAAAGATGAATGGTGTAGAAAAGTGACGGAAAATTTTGAATCGGGGAGCAAGATGTTCTGGAAAGAATAAAAAAAAGGAAGAAGAAGGAGGGGTTGGGGGAGAGGATCAAGGGAGGAGATGGGGAGTGGATAGGAGGAGAGGATAAGGTGAGGTGGGGGAGTATTTTAGTGGATTATTGAATGAAGTGGGTGGGGGAGGGGAGGAAGATTTGCAAGAGGTGAGGATGGGGAATAATTGGGGAGGGAGGGGGAGGATGAAATACAAATGGAGGAAATTATTAGGGCCTTGAATAAAAGAAAAAAAGGGAAGTCCGAGGTCTGGATGGTGGGAGAATGGAAATGTTGCAGAAGGGAGGTATAGGGGTGGAGGAATGGCTGTATAGGTTATATAATATATGTTGGAGGAGTGGTGAGGTACCACAGGATTGGGAGGATGGTTGTTTGGTTCCACTGTATAAGGGGAAAGGGGATAGGATGGAATGTGGGAATTATAGAGGTATATGTCTGTTAAGTGTGGTAGGGAAAGTGTATGGGAGAATACTGATTGAGAGAGTGAGAGGTTTAACGGAGGGGAGAATGGGGGAAGAACAGGGAGGATTTAGGAAGGAAGAGGGTGTGTGGACCAAGTGTTTACACTAAAGATGCTTGTGGAGAAAAGTAGATGAAAGGGAAAGTGTATGGGTGTTTTTAGTTAGAGAAGGCATATGATAGAGGAAGAGGGGTGAATTGTGGAGGGTGTTAGGAGGAAAATGGAGTGGGGGGTAAATTAGGTAAAGGTATTAGGGCTTTTATAGGAATAGTAGAATGTGTGAGAGAGTTAAGAGGGGAGAGTGAGATGTTTGGGTGGTGAGAGGATTGAGGCAGGGGTGTGTAATGTCGCCGTGGCTATTCAATTTGTTTATGGAGAGTGTTTGCAGAGGAATGGTGAGGGAGGGGAGGGGGGTGGAATTGATGAATGGGAATGATAGAAGGGAAGTGAACATGATACTGTTTGCGGACGATACTGCCCTAGTGGCGAAGAACGCGGAAGGGCTGAGGTATTTGGTGAGGGAGTTTGAGAGAATGTGTGGACAAAAGAGGCTTAAAATAAATCCAGGTAAGAGTAAAGTGTATTAGTGTTTGAGGAGGAGGAAAGAGAGGAGGGGGAGGGGTTAGAGGTTAGAGCAGAGTGTAGTATTGGAAAAAGTAAAGATTTTTAGATATTTAAGGATGGATTTGGGTAAGGGGGAGATGAAGGAGGCATGATGTGTTCGATAGAGTAGGAGAAGGAATGAGAGCTTGGAGTGGTCTGAGAGAGTTATGGAAAGGGGGGGATTTATCACAGAAAGTTAAGATAAGTATGTTTGAAAAAAATTGTGAACCAGCGGTGTTGTATGGGTGTGAAACGTGGGGGTTGAATGCCAGGTCCATAGGAAGAGTTGGAAGTATTTGAGACATGAAGGGTTGAGAGCGGTTTGTGGGGTTAGCAGAAGGGAGAGAATTAGGAATAGGGTGGTGAGGGAGAGATGTGATTGGAGGAATGGGTTGGTGGGAAGAGCGGAGAAGGGAATGTTAAGGGGGTATGGGCATCTAGTGAGAATGGAGGAACAGAGAGTGGTTAAGAGAGTTTGGGAGGCGGAGGGGATAGGAAGGAGAGGAAGGGGGAGACAAGAAGGAGGTGGATGGATGGAATAAAGGAGATGCTGGAGGAGGGAGGGATGAGTGAGGAAGAGGGTAGGGTGTTGGCGAGAGATAGAGTGGGGTGGAGGAGGTGGGTGAGGGCGAGATGAGGGGAAGTGTGAATGAGAGAGGCTGTACGTACCAATTACTCGCTCAAGTTGAAAAAATAAAGCAAAATAAATAATAAATAAATAATAAAAAATATATATATATATATATATATATATATATATATATATATATATATATATATATATATATATATATATATATATATATATATAGATATATATATTACAACATATATATATATATACAGAGCATACATATATTATTATATTATTATAGTATACATATTATATATATATATATATATATATTATATATATTATTATTATTATTATTATATACATATATTATTATATATTATATTATATATGATATTATTATTATTATTATTATTATTATTATATATATATTATATTATTAAAGAAAGAAAGAAAGAAGATATATATATATGTATATTATTATTAATATTATATTATTTATATATATTATTATATATTATTATTATTATTATTATTATTATTATTATATATATATATATATTATTATTATTATTATTATTATTATTATGTTGATATATTATTATTATTATTATTATTATTATTATTATTATTGAGCATTATACATACATACATATTATTATTATTATTTCCATATACATATATTATATATATATTATATTATTATTATATATGAGTTATTATTACATATATATATTATTATAAGCAATAATGAGTTCTACTTTAGACATATTATTTCTATCATAATTACATATTATTAATATTATTATTATTATTATTATTATTATATTATGTTATGAGGAAGGAAGAAAGATGTTATGATATATTATTAAACACACATATTGTTATTACATATTATTATTATTATTATTATATTATTATTATATATATATTATTATGATATTATTATTATTATTACATATTATTATATTATATTATTATTATTATTATACACATTATACATATATATTACTATCATTATTGTGACATACTTTAAAGAGTATATATATATACATATTATTATTAGAATTATTACCCATACATCTTATTATTATAATTAGGATTAGCATTATTATTATTATATTTTTTTCCTTTTTTTAAAAGTTCACACCTCACGGGCATGAAAAGAATTCAAGGAGGGGAACTCTTCTGTAACTTCTACCTAGGATCCGAACTAAGATTCCCGCGCCGTTGCCATATATATATATATATATAAGGTGTTGGTTGTTGTTAAGAGCAGTATATATATATATATATATATGTTATAGATTTATATATATATATATATATATATATATATATATATAAGAAAGAGCATACGCATCTATATATATATAAGGTATGCTGCTATATATATATTATATTGGCTAAGGCGCTATTATTAGTTACATATATATATATATAAGAGCATAACAAACTTAAGCATACATGTTGGTTATTATTATACATATATATAGTTATATATATATATATTATTACTGTTATCACATAAACATATATATATATATAGTAAAGAATTATTAGTTATATATATTATTATTATACATATTATTATTGTTATATATTATTATTATTATTATTATTATTATTATTATTATTATTAGCATATTACATATATATTATATATATATATATATTACATATTATATAATATATACATATACATATATTATATTTCCATATTATTATTATTGGTTATTATTATTATTATATCTATTACATATATACATATACATATGATATTATTGTTATTTATTATATATATATTATATTATATTATTATTATTATTATTATTATATTATTATATATATTATTATTATTATATTACATTATTATTACATTACATATTATTACATACATACATACATATTATTATTATTAAACATATTATTATATATTATATATTATTATTGTTGTTGTTATTATTATTATTATTATATATATATTATTGTTATTATTATTATTAAAGAAGATACATATATTATATATTATATATATATATATATTATTATATATATATTATTATTACATATATATATTGTTATTATTAAATATATTATTATTTATTATTATATTATATTATTATTATTATTATATATATTTATTATTATTATATTATTATTATTATATACATATATTATTATATATTATTATTATTATTATATATTATTATATTGTTATATATTATTATTATTATTATTATGTTATATATAGTATATATAATATACTTATTATATATTATTATTATATATATAAATATATTATATTATTATTATTATGCTATTATTATTATATTATTATTATTATTATTATTATTATATATTATACATATATATTATATTACATATATATATATTATTATATATATATATTATATTACATATATTATATATAAACATATTATTATTATTATTATTAGCATATTATTATTATATTATTATATTATTATTATTATTATATATATATTATTATTATTATTATTATATTATAAATATATACATATTATTATTATTATTATATATATATATTATTAATGTATATAAAATATATATAAACATATATTATTATATATTACATATTATTATTATTATATATTACATATTATATATTACATATTATTATTATTAGTTATATATTAGTAAGTATATATATGTATGTATATAGAGTATATATATATAAATATATATATATATATATTATATTATATACATATTATTATACATATTATTATTGTTATTATTACATATTATTATTATTATTATTGTTATTATTATTATTATTATTATTGCTATTATATTATTATTATTGTTGATAATAAACATATATATTATTATTATATTATATATACATTATTATATTATTATTATTATTATTATTATATATATATATATATATTATTATTATATTATTACATATATATATTATTATTATATATATATACATATTATATATTATTATATTTATTATTATTATTATTACTGTTATTAGCTACGTAAGTAAACATTATAGTATTATTGAAGAAGAAGAAAAAAAATTGATGTATACATATATATATATTATTATTATATATATTATTATTATTATTATTATATATTATTGTTAGCATTAGGCATACATATTGTTATAGTATATAAACATACATATACATATATTATTATTACATATATTACATATTACATGTTATGCATATATTATTATTATTATTATTATATATATAGTTAATAATATTGAATACATATACGTCAAACAAACAGAAAGATCTATATATATATATATAACATGTATATGATATATATATATGTTATTATTGATATATTATTATTATTATATATTATTATTATATATTATTATATATATACATATTATTATTATTATTATTAACAAACATACATTTATTATTATTATTATTATTATTATTATTATACATATTATTATTATTATTATTATTATTACATATATATATAGTTATTATATATACATATTATTATTATTATACATTATTATATTATTACATATTATTATATATATCTATATATTATTATTATTATTATTATTATTACATATATTACATACATATATATATTTATATAGTAATATATATATATATATATATATATATATATATATAAATACCGGACAGTAGGAGGTTCGAGCCTACGGAGAAAATAGAGGAGGGAAGTTTTTCATACCCCGTTGGGGAAGGGCGGTGGAACCCCCGCGACACCTAAAAGAAAAAAGAGCTGGAACTCCGGACACTCTCCCAGGAGGGGAGAAATAGTTCTTCTTTGTCGTTCCTCCGGAATGTCAAGAGACCTAGACTCTTGCTATCTTTGCAGTCAACCCTTGGGCACCGTTTACTTTTAAAAGCCACCCAATATTAAAAAGCAATTAATTAAAATAAGCTAAAAATTACTATTCATCATTTTATTAACTTTTTATAAAACCGATTAAAAAAAAAGTATTTCCTTTTTAATTTTACGCTGATTCTAAAAATGTATTTCTTTTTAATTTAACATTAACAGTTTTTAAGAGATATATGACGGCTAATCGGAAGGCTGACAAATATTTACTAACTCGGCACCACACCGGCTCTACTACCAAATCCGGATTCGAATCCTAGTAACTCCTTTCTCCTCTATGTCGTGACCAAATTCCGGCATTCTATGGTCATTTTATATTTTTAGAGATCTTACACCCCCTTTGGGGGGCGCAGGGACACGTAATCTCGTCTATGACGAGGTAACGGCACCACCTGGCACGCGACGAAGTTTTAGGACGGTAAGATAAACCTACCCAGAGCATATATAAATATATAAATATATATATATATATATTTATATTATATATATATATATATATATATATATATATATATATATTATTTATTTTTATATATATATATATATATATATATTAACAACTATATTTGAAGAAGCGTGTAAATAAATATATATATATATATATATATATATATATATATATATATATATATATATATATATATATATATTGTGCTGTGTAGACCATCTGGAATCTCATTCTCTTCTTTCCGATCGCCAGTACGGTTTTCTGCTTTCAAGGTGTACTGGTGATATACTTTCCTATTTAACCGATTTATGGTTTTCCGCCCTCAGGAACTAATGGGAGACTTGCGTGGTGGCGCTTTGACATATCCAAAGCATTTGACCAGGTATGGCATGCGTCACTGCTCTCCAAGCTTTCCTCCTCCCTTGGGTTTCCTCCTTCTCTTTGCTTATACTTATGCGTCTAGTTTTCTTTCAAGTCGCTCAATATCGGCTGTGGTTGATGGAGCGACTTCTTCTTCTTTTTCTTTTTATTATTATTGTTCCCTTTTTATTTTTATCTTATTTCCACTACTTTTTTTTTACTTTTCATTAATGAACTCCTCACCTGCACATCTAACTCTATCCACTATATGACGATGACTCGACTCTTCATTCTTCAACTCATTTTGTAATCTTGCACCCCTTTACTTAGAATTGCCTGTCTTACCTTTCCTTGATTCTATACTGCTGATCTGGATAGAATTTCCGATTGTGTCGTCTCAACCTTTGTGAAATTCAATTCTTTAAAAACTCAACTTCTACAAATTTACCTCTCTAAACACCTTCTATCTTTAATATCTTTCGACGGTTCTCTTGTCTC
>JABUQX010146298.1:0-12500 GCA_015478945.1 Trachelipus rathkii | reverse complement strand
CATTACTCTCCTTCAGGCATTCCTTTACTGACTCAATCCACTTTTTCTTCGGTCTCCCAGCACAGTCACCACTATATATCCGATTAAACATCTGACTATCATCCATCTTTTCCACATGACCAAACCATCTCGATGTACTTTCGTTTATTCTCTCATTTATTTCTTTCATAACACCACACAACTCCCTAATGCATTCATTTCTCATTACACCTAACACACACATTGTCCATCTGAACACATTGTACTTTAGATCTATACCTCTTATTCCAGACCATAGTTTCACTACTATACATTAACACAGGTAACAACATACACTCACGTAAACCCCTAGCGCACTCAAGACTTTGTCTGTTTACATCCACCAAGGATTTAATTTCACCAGCCACCTTCATACCATTCACAACTTTCGTACTACACTGCATCGTCCGTTCCCTTTTCATCCAACATATATTCTAAATATTTAAACTCGGACACTTGTTCCAGCTACTCACCATCCAACATAACTTCACACCGAGGACTGTCCTCACTCACAACCATAACCTTACTCTTATCTACGTTTACTTTCAAACCCCTCCTTTTACACACCCTGCCAAATCTCTCTATCAATCCTCTCAAACTCTCTTCAGATTTGCCGCACAAAACCAAATCATCCGCATATAATAGGTAGGGCACCCTTCACTCTCTTCCATTCTCCATCATTCTAACACCATCTCCTGCCACCCCCACCTCTAATTCTTTCTTAACCCCATCCATATACAAATTGAATAACCAAGGAGACATAACACATCCCTGCCTCACTCCGCTATTAATATTAAACTAATCACTTTCGACTCCATTTATTCTTACACACGCTTCACTATCGTCATACATACTTTTGATACAACATACTCTCACTCACAACCATCATATTTCATAACACCTGCCACTAGAGCTTCCATATTAATCATATATATATATATATATATATATATATATATATATATATATATATATATATATATATATATATATATATATATATATATATAATATTTTCGATCTATATTTATATATCTCTATATATACATATATAATAATAATAATATATATATATATATATATATATATATATATATATATATATATATATAATATAAATAATTATATATATATATATATATATATATATATATATATATATATAATAAAAAAATATCTACACATATATAATATAATAATATATATCTATATATATATATATAATTTATATATATATATATATATATATATATATATATATATATATATATATATAAATCTTTTTCTATATATATATGGGACGGGGGAATTTTTTTGACTTGTCATGTTCTTCTACTACTTTTCTGTTTCCTTTGTATCCTACGCACCTCACTCTCAATCTGTGGAAACGAGGTAGTAATTATTTATATATATATATATATATATATATATATATATATATATATATATATATATATATATATATATATATATATATATATATATATATATATATATATATATATATATATATACCTTTTCAACAAGACTAGGGGTAGGTGTGTGACAGCCATCAAAAAAAAGAAGTAGAAAAAATATGAAACAGAGTGGAAAAGCCATTACTAATAGAGAACTCGTCGCAGTCAGAAAATCCACCCTAGAGCTTCAAGGGACCTTGATGGACCATCACTATGGCATATCGTCAGTGTAGGGTTCATGCCTTGGCCCAGGTGGGCCACAACCATACCCCCTCACAAAACCCGCCATTCACTCCTATTATGCACCTTTCTTCTCACTTGCCTCTGCCAAACTCACATTTCTCTCCTCCAGGCATTCCTTTACTGACTCAATCCACTTTTCTTCGGTCTTCCAGCCGGTCGATTCCCAACACACTCACCACTATACTTCCGCTTAACCAACCGACTATCATTCATCCTTTCACATGACCAAACCATCTCAATGTACTCTTGTTTATTCTCTCATTTACCCATTTCTTCACACCACACAACTCTCAAATACGTTCATTCCTCATTTTATCAATTCTTCTCACACCTAACACACCCCTAAGATTGTCCATCTGAACACATTGAACTTTAGATCTATACCTCTTATTCCAGACCATAGTCTCACTACTATACATTAACACAGGTAACAACATACCCTCATGTAAGACCATAGCGCACTCAAGACTTAGTCCCTTTACATCCACCAACGATTTAATTGCATCAGCTACCTTCCTACCATTCACAACTTTCCTACTACACTCTGCATCATCCGTTCCCTTTTCATCCAACATATATCCTAAATATTTAAACTCAGACACTTGTTCCAGCTGCTCACCATCTAACATAACTTCACACTGAGGACTGTCCTCACTCACAAACATAATCTTACTCTTATCTACGTTTACTTTCAAACCCCTCCTTTTACACACCCTGCCAAATCTCTCTACTAATCCTCTCAAACTCTTCAGATTCGCCGCATAAAACAAATGATCCGCATATAATAGGTAGGGCACCCTCCACACACCTTCATTCTCCATCATTCTAACATAATTTCCTGCTCCCCCCCAAACTCTAATTCTTTCATAACCCCATCCATATACAAATTGAATAACTAAGGAGACATAACACATCCCTGCTTCACTCCGCTATTAATATTAAACCAATCACTTTTGACACCATTTATTCTTACACACGCTTCAGTATTGTCATACATACTTTTGATTCCATTCAGAAGCCTACCACCAACACCATATATCACTAGCAGCTACTTTAGAGCTTCCCTGTTAATCCTATCATACGCCTGTTGCAAATCCATAAAACCTAAATACAATTTATTCTTCTTCCTCATTTTCTCTAATTTGTTTCAATGTAAAGATTTGATTCACACATCCTCTACCACTCCTAAACGCACCTTGTTCTTCACCAATCAGTCCTTCAGTCACTCGACGCACTTTTTCGACCAATATACCAGCACATATCTTCATTGCAACACTCGATAAACTAATTCCCCTATAATTCCTACAGTTCCCCTTATCTCCCTTACCCTTATATAAGGGCACTATTACTGCTCTCCTCCAATCCCTCGGAACTACACACTCCATAAACACAACTTCCAAATCCAATCAATCACCATCTTCCCTCCGTTCTTGATCATTTCACCAGTAATTTCATCTTCTATACCTGCAGATTTACCATTCTTCAACTTTCTTACTCTACCCATTACCTCCTCCTTGCTAATGACCTCATCCCCAAAATACCTATTCCTTCTTG
This sequence comes from Trachelipus rathkii, assembly GCA_015478945.1. Taxonomy (NCBI): domain Eukaryota; kingdom Metazoa; phylum Arthropoda; class Malacostraca; order Isopoda; family Trachelipodidae; genus Trachelipus; species Trachelipus rathkii. Next base: position 9,228 of record JABUQX010146298.1, on the reverse strand, counting down.
CATCATCAAACCCACACACATTCACTATCACCTCTTCATTACTGCCAATATTATACAGATTTTCGAAATGTTCTCTCCACACTCACCTCGCATCAATTTCATCAGTTACAAAAGCACCATCCTTATTCATTATTCTAAGCAGGTTCCCTTACTCTCATTCTTAACCTTTCTCGTTTCCTTCCAGAAGAACTTCCTATTCCCTTGTAAGTTCTCGTTCATCCTCCTTCCAAACTGTTCATTTTTATCTCTTCTTTTCTCCTACGTATGCACCTTTTAGTATTTCTTTTTTCCTCCTTATATAATTCCATACATATTTCTTTTGAAACATCATCATTGGATTGTAGTACATTCAATCACGCTTTTTTTTTTACTTTTAACCGCTTGCATCACTTCTTCATTCCACCACACACTGTTAACATTCTTACTTTAGCACATCCACATTCTTCCTTTGCACTAGTAACAATTGCTTCCTTCATTTGCTCCCAGATTTGTTCACTTTCAGCTTGTTCACATTCAACTGATTTACTTGCGAGCGTTCTTACATACTTATCCTTATTACCTTGTTCACTTAACTTTTTACTCTTAATTCTATCCACTTCCTTCCGTATCACCTTCCTCTCCATCCAAGCCCCCACTAACTTAATTTTACATAGAACCTAATTTAGAACTTTATATATATATATATATATATATATATATATATATATATATATATATATATATATATATATATATATCGGAAAAGAAAGAAAAGCAGTAGAAGAATATTACAAAAATCGAAAAGAAAGCCCAGCCTTACCGCCCCCTCCGTACCATTAATTAGTAATAACTCGTCGCAATCAGAAAATCCACCCTAGAGCTCCAGCGACGGATCCACACTATGGTAAGTCGTCAAGTGTAGGGTTCATCTCCTGGCCCAGGTGGGCCACAACCATACTCCCTTACAACACCCCGCCATTCTCTCCTATCATGCACCTTTCTTCTCGCCTCTGCCAAACTCACATTTCTCTCCTGCAAACATTCCTTTACTGACTCAATCCACTTTTTCTTCGGTCTCCCAACCGGTCGGTTCCCAACACACTCACCACTATGCATCCGCTTAACCAACCGATTATCATTCATCCTTTCCACATGACCAAACCATCTCAACATACTTTCATTTATTCTCTCGTTTACCCCTTTCTTCACACCATACAACTCTCTAATATGTTCATTCCTCATTTTATCAATTCTTCTCACACCTAGCACGCCCCTAGGATTATCCATCTGAACACATTGAACTTTAGATCTATATTTCTTATTCCAGACCATAGTCTCGCTACTATACAATAACACAGGTAACAACATACCCTCATGCAAGACCCTAGCGCACTCCAGACTTAGTCCTTTTACATTCACCAACGATTTAATTGCACCAGCCACCTTCCTACCATTCACAACTTTCCTACTACACTCTGCATCATCCGTTCCCTTCTCATCCAACATATACCCTAAATATTTAAACTCAGACACTTGTTCCAGCTGCTCACCATCTAACATAACTTCACACTGAGGACTGTCCTCACTCACAACCATAACCTTACTCTTATCTACGTTTACTTACAAACCCCTCCTTTTACACACCCTGCCAAATCTCTCTACCAATCCTTCCAAACTCTCGCCAGATTTTATAAACTACTCATTCAGGCGAAATAGATATGGGGCACCCTCCACTCATCTCCATTCTCCGTCATTCTAACACCATTTCTGCCACCCCAACCTCTAATGCTTTCATAACCCCATCCATATACAAGTTGAATAACCAAGGAGACAACACAAACTGCCTCACTCCGCTATTAATACTAAACCAATCACTTTCGACTCCATTTATTCTTACACGCCTCACTATCGTCATACATACTTTTGATTCCATTCAGAAGCCTACCACCAACACCATATATCACCTTACCCCCAGTCTTGGGAAAAGAGGTAGATAAAGAAAGAATATATATATATATATATATATATATATATATATATATATATATATATATATATATATATCATATATATATATATATATATATATATATATATATATATACCGTATATATAAGTGGATTGAGTCAGTAAAGAATGCCTGGAGGAGAGAAATGTTTGGCAGAGGCGAAGAAGGTGCATATTAAGAGTGAATGACTGGGTTTTGTGAGGTATGGTTATGGCCCACCTGGGCCAAGGGATGAAACCCACATTGACGAGATGTCATAGTGAGGGTCCGTCGCGGTCCCGTGAAGCTCTAGGGTGGATTTTCTGACTACAACCGAGTTCTCACTTAAAGGTATAAAGGGGACGGTAAGGCTGGGCTTTCATTTCGACTTGCGCCATATTCTACTACTATTCTGTTTCCGGAGTGTGTTACGTACCTTACCACCAGTCTTGGAGAAAGAAGGTGGGTGATGATATATATATATATATATATATATATATATATATATATATATATATATATATATATATATATATATATATATATATATATATATATATATATATATATATATATATATATATATATAAAGAAAGATATATATATATATATATATATATATATATATATATATATATTATTGAAATTTGGATGTGTCTTTGTAGATTAATGTCCAATATATAATTTTTATGTAATATATAAATTAAACAATAGGCTTATAACATAACTGTTATTTAAATTTACCTTTGTAATGTTAATTTATGAATGAAAACATTGTGATAGAGATGAGACTTATTAGTATTTGAAGTTTAACAGCATTGGAAAACTTTTAAATTAATATTATCACATCATTTTTTGTTCCAGGCAAGTTATTTTTAGTAAAATATATTTTGCAAATCTGAGTTTTAAATTTCCACTTAAAAAAATGAAAACGTGCTATACTTTTTAAGGGTAAATTCGGCCAATTGAATATTTGATATATCAGGGTTCACACTTTCTGGAAAGTCAGGGGAAAAAATCAATCAGGGAAGGTCAGGGAAACGTTTTAAAGATTATGCTGAAAGTTGGGAAATTTTAAAATTTCAAAACATATGAAGAATGATCCATGGACCAAGTTATATATTTTTGATATATTTTTTTCCTTACTGTATAATTGTGGAATGAGAGATGTATTTGATAAGTGAATGAAAAGGATGGGCGAGGAACGACATTCCATAAATCTACTTCTATCCTGTTTCTTTCTATTTTTAGTTCACTATTACCTACTATTCTTCCTATTCTGTCCGTAGAGGTTGTTCCAAGTTCATCCTTCCGATTGAAAGGTGGTGGTATATAGTTGTGTTTTGGGCTGTATGATGAGCTTAATTCGTTTATATCTTTCTTTTTAGGGATTTATACTTTTTGAGGTGTTTTTTTGTGGTTTGACGAAGTGATTTTGAATTTTTGTGCAGTTGAAGGTATTTATTATTTATTTATAAAATGACTTCAAACAAAAAAACTAACTTTAACGAACAGTGGTTGGACGTCAAACTGAACTCACAGTTTATCGGGTAGTTGGGTAAAGGACCTGATAGTTCCAAGGCATACTGTAAAGTATGTAAAAAGAACTTTGATCTATCTAACATGGGATGCCAAGCCGTAGTTTCCCATTCAAGAGGGAAAACTCATTTGAATTTAATCAAAACTCAGCAGGACCAACTATCATTGAAAAACTTTTTCATTACGTGTTTTAATAATACAAATATTAGTGAAAGTGTGTGCACTGAAAATTATGCCATTCCATCAACTTCTAATCATACTCAACCGATTGTAAATGACCCTGAGTGTTCTATTAATAACCAACCAAAACCAGTTTATCAATCAGTTTCGTCTTTTTGCATTAAAGATGATGTTACAAGATCTGAAATACTATGGGCATTAAAGGTGGTGGACGATAAAATGTCTTTAAACTCGTGTGCAGATATAGGAGAAACATTTAAATTAATGTTTCCAGATAGTGCGGTAGCTTCAAATTTTAAAATGGGGCCGACGAAATGTAAATATGTGATTAACCATGGACTTGCTCCCTATTTTTCTAATGAAATAAAAGACCGATTATGTCAGTGTGATGATTTCGTTGTTTCTTTCGATGAATCTTTGAATAAGATCATTCAAAAAGGACAAATGGACATATTTGTAAGGTTTTTTGATGTCAATAGAAGTAGGGTGCGTACTGAATATTTCAATAGTGTTTTTTTGGGTAGAGCCACAGCAAAAGACCTTCTAGACAACTTCATTGCAGGAATAAAACCATTACTGCGTAAGAACATTCTCCAAGTTTCAATGGATGGTCCCAATGTCAATTTGACTTTTGTCAATTTGGGATCACAGTGGACGTTATTCACCTAGGCTATTAATGTAAGCTTTTAATTTATTTTCTTTTTGTATAAATAAAACTGTTTACTTTTGGAAAAAAAAAAAAAAGAGAGTGTGTTGGACGGCTATGGAGAAGGTATAGGCCGATTACTAAAAAAAAAATATATATATATTTTTTTAAATTCATCCATGATGATGAACAATTTCTAAAGTAAATTTTCAATAATTTAATGTATGAACTGAGTAAATAGGCTGCAATAATGATTAATAGATATTTTATACGCCAAAAATAACGAACGCGCTGGTCAGGGAAAATTTGCGGATTTGATCAGGGAAAGTCAGGGAATTCAAATTCAAAATTTCAGTGTGAATCATGTATATTTTACCTTTATCATTTTACTCTAGTATGGGATCCTTTCTTAACTGTTTTTATACATTTTATGTGATTATTCTCATAAGAGTTTCTTCCTGATGTAATTCTTTCTCTAGTTTCACCAGTTGGCAGAGGAATTTTTTTTCCCATCGTATGGGAGGGTTATTCTGTACTTTCATCTCCCAATATATATATATATATATATATATATATATATATATATATATATATACTATATATATATATATATATATATATATATGCTCTTTCTTTACTATGTATATATATATATATACTATATATATATATATATATATATATGCGTGCGTTCGTACATCCGTTACCAATTTTCATCTGTGTTTGGTTTTAATCAATATTATTAATTTTAATTTTGTTTAGTCATTAAATGTTCCCCCATGATTCACGACTCGACAGTGCATATGGGAATAAGTTTTAATTCGTCCCTGTCTTAAATCTCCATTCACTAACCTAGAATGCTTGTTAATTAATAAGACTATAACCAGGGATGGCACGGAAAAAATCAATTGATTTTTTCAACTGATTTTTTCACTTGATTTTTTGCTCCAAAAAATCATGATTTTTTGCTTCTTTTGAGTGTGTTTTTTTAATTTTTTGATATCTAAGTGTACTAATTTCAATAGAAATATAAAAATTAGGAATAATAATATCTATAGCAAGGCTACTCTGTTTCATATTTCTACATTATAAAAATGTCAACAAAAGATCATGTTTCAAACATGTTTCTTTTATTTCTGATGTAATATATTATCATTATTACAAATAACACTCTTTAGTGTTGCGGTTTCATTGTGTCATAGACTATAAGCCCTATTTTAAGATTTTGAACTCAGATATAGGCCTAGTGTTAAAAATAATACTTTGTCTCGAACATAAAAACTTTGTTTATGTAAATTATATTTCCGTGTGACATCACAATTCTCAAAAATCCAAAATCAAAAATTGATTTTTTCTCAAAAATCCAAAAAATCCCCAACCCTGACTATAACACACCAAGGGATCATATACATGGGCGGGGGCAAGTAGGGGCCATGGCCCCCCCCCCTGGAATTTCAAAGCTTTTTGCTCCACTGAAAAAAAATTTCAAAGCTTTTTGCTTTGCTGAAAAAAAATTATATATATATAGAAAGAGTATATATATATATATATATATATATATATATATATATATATATATATATATATATATATATATATATATATATATATATATATATATATATATATATATATATATATATATCAAGAAACTCGAAAAAGCAAATTTGCAAACTTGCACAATAGCCTACAGCCCTACCTCTCTAGCCTCCCCTACTCTGCCCTCCCCTATTCCTGGCTGTAACTTTAGTTAAAATATATTTCAGACTTATGAACTGTACGACAACTGATAAATTTTTGCCATAAAAAGAGAGCTCTTTTTAGGGCAACAATATATCATTCTCTTTGTTTTTAATAATGAGTGTATCCAATATTAGAAATTTTGGGACTCACTTAGCCCCTACTCAAAATGGGACATGAAATTTTATTTTTCCTAATTTTGATTGATACTGAACCGGGCTTTCTTTTTGACCTTTCTAGAAGCCAGTTACAGTTCAGCTGACTACTATTAGAACCTAATTTTTTGACATTTTTTCGTATCAACTTCTACAATTTTTTTTGAAATGACTTCAAACTTGAAATATACATAGATGGGTCTATTACGCACAAAATGCACATATTTTTTTGATTTTTGGAAAATTGTGCTCAGCAAATAAAAATAAAAAAAATAAAAAAAGTAGGTTTTGAAATTCGACATTGCTGAGCACAATTTTCCAAAAATAAAAACTAATATGTGCAATTTGCGCGTAATAGACCCATCTATGTATATTTCAAGTTTGAAGTCATTTCGAAAAAAAATTGTAGAAGTTGATACGAAAAAATATCAAAAAATTAGGTTCTGAAAAAATGAAAACGCCGAAACAATGACTACAGACAGAAAAACACCTGAAAATGACGTTCTAGAGGTGAAAAAAAGGCTGCAGTTTGCTTTTAACCCCATCAAAATTGTCTGAAAATTAAGAATTTTATGTCCCTTTTTAGGTGGGGGCTAAAATGGGGTCCCAAAATCCCCAATATTGAATGCTGCCCTTAGGAAACTGAAATAAATATATATTTAATGGGAAACTACTTTGAAAAGTGTCCTAATTATTATTATTATTGAAATTTAATATGAATTTGATTCTTTTTCTTTTTTTTTTCTTTTTTTCGTTTTATTTGAATTATTATAATTTTTGGGAGTGAAATTATGAAATTTTTATTACTTGCTACCAAGATTTCTACATTTAATACCTATTTATCTAACTTTCGCTTTAAATAAACTTCTTTTAAAAGTCTAGCAATTTTTTGCCCCCATTCTACTATTTCATATATATATATATATATATATATATATATATATATATATATATATATATATATATATATATATATATATATATTTTTTTTATATATATATATATATATATATATATATATATATATATATATATATATATATATATATATATATATATATATATATATATATATATATATATATATATATATATATATATATTTATTTATTTATTTATTTATTTATATATAAGATTGCTAGCAAATTTAAAAAGGAAAAAAAAAATATTTTAAATTATCACAATGGATAAATTTGTAATTAAGAGGCCTCGCCTTAGTGATAATTATAATTACTCTTTAACTGAACAAACCACGGACACATTGAATGATGGTACTGGTTCATATTTTAGTGTTAATGCAAATGGCAGTGCTAATGCCGTCCCGAGTATTGTCGGCACCTGTATTAATCACATGAATGAGGCTTCCGCATCTGCCGTAGAACCAACTGTTGAAAATCGTTGTTTGATTATTGGAAATTACATTACTCACAATAGAATTACTGACAATCTAAAATTTGATTTATTAACATATCCACAAATCACTAAGCAGTTACAACTTTAAGCAAGATATCACAGGAGGCAAAGGGCTTTCCTTTACGATTGGCTAAATCAATACAATTTGTTGTTAGTATATTCAAAAAAATTAAAAGGACCCTTCTGTAAATTATGCGTGTTATTTAGGCCTTGCGTCTAAAGAGGGTTTTTGGGTTCATTTATTGTCAGACCAATCTTAAAATATAAAGACTTCACTCAAATGCAAGGAACCATGTTAATTCTCAGTGGAATAGATGCTGCTGTAGCAGGGAAATATTTTGAGCAAATAATTTTAAATAAACGTGTTAATGTTTTTGAACAATTAAATAATGCTGAACATTTAATAATCGGAAAAAATAGTTGTTGCCAATAATTTCAACTTTGATCTTCTGTGGAACCCATGATCTAGCTGTTCGAGGCAGTACTGCAGATACCGGTAATTTTTCGGATTTGTTAAAATTCAGAGTTGAAGCTGGTGATGCTGTGCTTACTGAGCATTTACAATCAAGTGGAGGTAATCAAAAATACACATCACATATGGTCCAGAATGAGCTCATATCCATATGCGGGAACCTAATTTGTAAAAACATTGTGGAGGAAGTGAACGATAGTGAATACTTTTCACTTTTGACGGATGAAACAGCAGACATTTCTGGGGTGGAGCAGCTGTCAATTGGCGTACGTTTCGTTGATAAGGAGTTGAAAGTTAGAGAAGAATTTTTAGGTTTTACTCCGTTGAAAAAATTAAAAGTTGAAGATATAGCAGAAGTCATTTTATTGACTACCAGAGAAGCTTACAATTTAAATATGAATAAAGTCGTTGGACTTGGATTTGATGGATGCTCAACCATGGATGGAAAAGAAAATGGAGTACAGAAAATAATAAATCAATATCCCAAGGCCAAATTTTTCCACTGTGCTTCTCATCGCTTAAATTTAGTTGTTAATGACTTGAATCTTGTTCCCGAATTTCGAAATACTATGGGCACAGGGAAAGAAGTTATAAGATTTTTTCGTGAAAGTCCATTACGTAGGAAACTGATAATGAATATACCAATGTTATGCGAAACAAGATGGTCCTCAAAATACAAGTCCATCAGAATTTTTTTTGAAAATTTCATTCGCATTAAATCGGTTTTGGAAACTGGCATCAGATTCAGAAGTAACTAAGGCCACAGGAACAGCAGCATTTCAACTTTCGTCAGCAAAAGGAACTCCTATAAATTCATTATTTGCTTAGTTATCATGGCCAAGTATTCCTCTTACTTTGAGCCTGTCACGAACATTCTTCAAACTAAAACTATCAATCTGGAAGAGGTTCACAGTCACGTTGAAAATGTGTTAGAAATAGTAAAAAATAATAGAGACGAAAAACATGTCGCATCTGTTTTCAAGGAACTTTTTACCAGTGTTAAGGAACTTACAGAAATTTTTTTTATAGAATTCTCAATGCCACGTATAGTGTCCAAACAAATGCAAAGACCTAACTTTTCATGCAGTTCTGTGGAGGATTATTTCAGGGTTTCTCT
>JABUQX010146296.1:7500-15692 GCA_015478945.1 Trachelipus rathkii | reverse complement strand
GTTATATATATGTGTTATTGGTTATATATATATGGTTATATATTTATAGCGAGTATATATATATATATATATATATATATATATATATATATCTTTTTACAAGTTTCCGGCGTCTATATATATATATATATATATATATATATATATATTGCGTTGCGTACTTTCAAAAATTTGATTCATAGTTTTTGTTTGACCTATAGGCCCTAAAGCGTGATAAATTTGCCTGGCGCTTTGCATAGTCGCCTATGTCTTACAGTGCGATAAAACGAAGGTCCGATCAGTTGGAATATAAGTAAAACCCTATAGGATTATTCAATACTTTGCGAGTCTGTAACTTTTTTTCCTAAAGACGTGCCAGTCATTTTTTTTTTCAGTTTCATAACTCTTTTATTATGAAAATCTGTGTTGCCGGGGTTCTGCCCGACTATTACCCGATTTTTTATTGTATCATATAAAATAAATTAGTGATCATCATATAGTTATAATTTTCTTAAAACTATTATATATATATATATATATATATTATTATTATTATTGTTAAGTTATTGGTTGCTATATATATATATATAGCATATATATATATATATACATATATACATATATTATTAAGTATTTTTTGAATATTCTATGACATACTATATATCCATCTGGTGAAGGTTACCATAAAGGAAAACCAGACTTTAGAGAAAAGTTTTAATTCGAAGAAAATCATTATTTCCTCAACATGAAGAAATGTATTTTTTCCATTTGCTTCCGCTGGGTCCTTTTCTCGTTCTTTAGATCGTGTAACATTTAATGGAATTTGTATTTGTCAATGTTTATATTCCATCGATCACGCGAGCGCAGGATGAATTGGGTCTTCTCGCCTTCAAATCCATAGGTAATTATTTCCTCTCTCTGATCTGGAACGTTTCCTTGGTACTTGTTCGGCCTTCCGCCTCCCCCCATGGGAGCAATGGAAAACGTCTCTCACAGCCGGTTGAGCCCCCCTTTATTTAAGGCGTAAAATACTGTATATATAAAGTATTTCACACGGCCAAGTAGGGGGTTTCGAGCCGACGGGGGAACAGAGTGGGGACGCTTCTTCTTGTAGGGGAGGGGCGGAGAAACCCCGCGACACCCAAATACCAAAAGCGGGGGTTCCGGAGACCCTCCAGAGGGAAATAGTCCTTACCCTGTCGTTCCCTCGGAAGGCCGGGAACCTGACTCCTGTCATCGTAAAGTGCTACCCTTGGGGTTTCCATTAGTTTAAAAATAAATATAAACTCGCAAACCATTAAAAAAATGTTGCACGATCTAAAAAGTACCACGACAAAGCATTCGTGTATTAAATAAAAAATTAAATAAAAATTAAAAAAAAAAAAAAAAAAAAATTTAAATACACTGCTTTTCATGTTCTACATATATATAGTAAACTTTTCTTTCTAAATAAACTTTCCTCAAAAGTCAATAGTTTTTCCTTCCTTTATGGTAACCTTCACCTATATATATATGAGAGGGTATATATATATATATAGCAGCATATATATATATGGTGGGTTGTTATATGCGCTATAAGTATGCTATGTTGCTATATTGTTGTTATATACTTCATATGTTACTACATATTGCTGTTAAGTTATAAAGATGAGTATAGCAGTTATTATTATATATTGTTAAGTTGTATGGTTGGTTAAGTTATTATTATATATATATATTATATATTACATATTTATTATAATATGTTATTACATATATATATAGCATATATATGTATGTATATATTATAATATATATATATATATATATATATTATTATTATATATATATATGATATATATATGTGTGTATAGATATATATATGTTATATATAGATTACATATATGTATATATATATATATTGAGCAGTATAGTGCTGAGCATATTATGGCGTTACGCGCGGTATATATGGTTAGCATATTATATATATGAGCAGCAGCATATATGTATATATGCCATATATTATATACTATGGCGTTGGTTGCTATATATATATATATGTTATTACTATATATGCTATTATATATTATTGCTATACTATATATAGTATATACATATATATATGTATAGTTATTTAATCATTTACTTGGACGAAGTGTATTTGGTAACAGCTTTAGCAGCGTTGTTGATACATGGGTTGGCTAAGGCGGTTGGTTGGGCTACAGCAGCAGCATATATATATATATATATATATATGTATATATATATATATATATATATATATATATATATATATATATATATATATATAATCCCTCCTACACACATGCAAGGAACAAATATATAAATGTAAAATATTTATCTTTAGCATATTTGAATAAATGATTTTTAATTTAATTTGTTAATTCTTTTTGTTTTTTTAATAATTAAATTAAAATAAGACCTCTGATTTACATTTAACGAATGGAAAATATAGATTTTCTTTTTATATCTATTTTATTAAAATAATTTATTCCCCCTTCTTATTGTTCTTTTTTTGTTTAAATGCTTTTTTTTTCCTATTCCTTACTATTTGAATTTCAAGTATATATTCGAAATAGGTGATTATTGAGGCTTTCGCTCCTTTCTTTTGTTGACTGAGTCTGGCTTTTCAAAAAGCTTATTTTATATGAGAAAATAATGGTCTTTCCATCATCCAAAAAGAAACACAAACACACACTACATATTATATATATATATATATATATATATATATATATATATATATATATATATAAGATATATATATATATATATATATATATATAAAAATATATATATATATTATTAGTGATAGTATCCAGAAATTTTTCAAATGACAAAATCATTTCTTATATTTATATATATATATATATAAAGAAGAAATAGCATAGCATATATTAGTTATGTTATATATATATTATTATTGGCTGACTGGTGTATATGTATATTATATATATATATTATTACATATATATATATATATATGTTATGTTGTTGTTGTTAGTTATGTTATTACATATATATATATAAAGTGGAAGGACCAAATAATAAATTTCTAAGAAAAATGGGAATAATTTATATAAATTACTAAAATTACCTTACCTAAATTGTTCAATTTAATCGCAGGGCATGAGAGTGAGCAAAGTCCGAGATAATATCTTCAGTTTTTATTTCAATATTTCAATGCATGTAGAGTCTTAATGTTGAAAAGCTTCTTTCTACTGTAGCAGTAGACATGGGTAAAATTGCCAGTATTTGCAACAAGATGTAAATATTTGAAATTGTGACTCCAAGTGGAACAAGAAACTAGGGGTCCGTCTATTGCTGTTTTTGGACGATCTGTGCTGTGATGCCATTTCATCTTCCATAAATCCCATTCTGCTTTTACTAAATCTTCAATTGTGCTTTCGAGATCTTCCTTGTGAAATGTTACACAATATTTAATCTTCTCATATGGTACATTACACCTGCTCGGTATGACAAATTGCAAGGAAGATATAATTTCTTTATGATTTAAAAACCTCTCTCCTAATGCTGATATTGAATCATCCAAAAATCTTATAAAAATGAATGTGCGATATTAAGTTTGTGGGTTGGAAGAAGGAATGTTGGGTATATGTTGCATTTTCTTTGATGGCTTCAAATTTCAGTTTTTCTAATCAAAGGGACTACATGAGATTTGTTCCTGACTGGGTGACGAATTATAAGTAAAATTAATTGTAAACCTACACTTTATATTATTAACGGATATGATGCTTAAAAATTTTTGGTGTCTAATGGTACTTTGGGGCCATGGCCCCCCTGGTCTCCCTAAATACGCCACTGTATATATATATAGTTATATATATATGTTATGATATATATATATATATATATATAAGTTGTTGTTAAGATATATATATATATATATATATAAGGTTATATATATATATAGGGTATATATATATATATATATATTATATATATATATATATATATATATATATATATATAAGTTGGTTATTATATATATATATATATATATATATATATATATATATATGGAAGGACGTAGTGCATCCGACGTGATGAGATTTTGACCCATTGGTCACATATGAAGTGTCAGTGTATATCCCATCGCCCTGCAGTGTACAATGGTTCCCCCCGTTTCGTGTTCGTCTCCGCATTCTTCTTACTCTGGAGTAGTCTCTCCTTTATTCACACACCAAGAGCACTTTTACAGACAACACATTCCGTTTAAGAAAAAAGAAAATCACATCAACACGACTAGCCTCACCCCCCCCCTATCACCAGTTGGGAAATGGCCACCGGTGGTGGGGGGCTGATGACGTCACTGAATTGCTGACGTGTTATGAAGCACACTCTTCTTTCTTCGTTAAATTCTTCAAACTTCAAGGTATTTTCCCTAATTTTGACCTTGCTGAGCATCACCTCTCCTCCACTAAAACCTCATCTCTTATTTTTAATTGAAACCTGGGTATTTTATTCAATATTTTTTGCAGTATGTGCACAACGACGTTGTTTGTTCCCCGTGTCCTAAACCCGGAGTTTAAGATTTTCTACAATATGGCTAAAGCAATCCTGTCAATCTACTACTAAATTCATTTGTTCTGTATATCTGTCACACCTAACTCAACTCAACCGACTATCCTAAACTCGACGATTATCTAATCTTTAAAATAGATCACATTCTTCTTCTTCTTCTTCTTCTTCTTCTTCTTCTTTTTCTTCTTTCTTCTTTTCTTTCTTTCTTCTTCTTCTTTCTTCTTTCTTCTTCTCTCTTTCTTCTTTCTTCTTCTTCTTCTTTCTTTCTTCTTCTTTCTTCTTTCTTCTTTCTTCTTTCTTTCTTCTTTCTTCTTCTTCCTTTTTCTTTCTATATCTTCTTTCTTTCTTCTTTTCTTTCTTTTCCTTCTTCTCTTCTTCCTCTTCTTCTCTTCTTCTTCTCTTCTCTTCTCTCTCTCTCTCTTCTTCCTCTTTCCTTCTCTCTCTTCCTACCCAAAACCCACTCTGCATTACTGATCACTCACATTTTTCAGGTATTTCATTTGGTCCCTAACAAGTACTGTTTGGGTGGACTATATCTGGAGCTATTATAGTAAGCACCTGTTTGATAGCATATCACAAAACTCTAAATATGGCCTCTCAGCCCTGAACATATAAAGCTGATTAAATAAAGCTGAAGCTGCCAAGCAAAGGTTTTTTGGATGCCTCCCAGCTAGAGAAACTCCTGAAGCAAAGCTGTATCGCAAGCCGAACCTGTGTGCCTCCAACTCCCACCACTCTATCCCTATCCGGTGTTTATTACTGCTTTTTTTTTTTTACAAATCAACCATTTGGTACTACCTTTTTGCTGGTGAGTTTACCTACAATTTCTCTGCCCAGAATGATCCCGAGCAGTGCAGTGGTGCTGCTCCCTTCTCGTATTCATGATCGACTTGGAGATGACCCAAACATTCAAGACCATTTTCTTAACTTATACAATCTTTCCCTTTATTCTGTTAAACTCTTTCATACTCTGGGCTCCTTCGATCACATTATTATTATTATTATTATTGTTATTATTATTTATTATTTATTATTTATTATTTATTATTTATTATTTATTATTTATTATTTATTATTTATTATTTATTATTATTATTATTATTATTATTATTATTATTATTATTATTATTATTATTATTATTATTATTATTATTATTATTATTATTATTATTATTATTATTATTATTATTATTATTATTATTATTTAGTGAAATTATTGCCATTATTATTATTATTATTATTATTATTATTATTATTATTATTATTATTATTATTATTATTATTATTATTATTATTATTATTATTATTATTATTATTATTATTATTATTTAAAATATTTTTATACTCATTACCTATTGTAAAATTTAATTAATACTGCTACTAATTCTATAGTGACTCAAAGGACACAACAAAGTGTTGCAATTAGTATTCCTCTTTTCAGATATTAGAGAAATTAACTTTATTGTTCAATTAGAATTCTATTGATAAATTGAATTGTGAAAATGTTATAAATAATGAACTATATTATGAAAATTATGAATCTATATTATTAAAATAATTTAAATATAATTTTCCTACCTCGAAATAAATCTTGCAAATGATATATATATATATATATATATATATATAATATAAATATAAATATAAATATAAATATATATATATATATATATATATATATATATATATATATATATATATATATGTATAGGAGTTGTTGGCATATATATATATATATATATTCGTATATATATATATATATATAGTTATAGTGTTAAAGAAGAATATATATATATATATATATATATATATATATATATATATATATATATATATATATATATATATATATATATATATATATATATATAAATAAAAATAAATATAAATATAAAGTAGTATATGTAAATAAGGCTTTCATAAAGAATTTTGTTATGCTATTGTAAAAACTTACAGGAACATGCATTTTGTATAAAAGGTCATAGGTTATGATGCAACATAAAGGTAAGCTTCGTCGATTTAGATGTGTTCTTGTACTTAGATACGTTCAGAATATTCTATAGCTTATTTTGTATTATTATGTTATGAATTGAATATTTAGAGAGGCGAATTTCTATTTGTAACCCTGTTTTTAAAAGGATTTGGAATAAAAGTGCTTAAGAAACAGCAATTATATAGTAAAGTCAGCTAAAGCAGGGTTATAACTATTTGTTGTTAAAAGTGTGGGAAAGAATAATATAACAAATATATTGAAGAAAGTTTAGTAAAAAAGGTGCCTAGCTCCTTATAATTAAATAAATAACCAGTAATGTGTTTTAAAAATTATTACACCAAGTTATAATAATCATTATCATACCTTAACCAAAATATAATTGAAGATAATTTATTTATTTTGGTATCAGACACTTTCCCAGCCTTTTAACAGCTTTAGCTCCCTTTGGTTTCTATAGCTGCTTTTTCTTAAGCACACTTGTCCCAAACTCTCTTTTTCGAGCAGTTTTACGAATTGAAATTAGTTTATTTGATTGCTCAGTTCATAATAGTAATACAAGAAAATGATAGATATTCTGGATGTTGCTAAATGAACATCTAAATCTATACATAATATACCTTTTTAATACATCGTAGTCTTTGATCTTTTATATCAAATGCATGCACTTTTCAGTTAATAAAATACTATAACAAAATTCTTTTTCAAAGACTTATTTACATATATTACTTTATGCAACGCAAGTTACACACAAACACGCGCCCGCACACACACACAAACAAACACAAAAACACATACACACACACACACACATACATATATATATATATATATATATATATATATATATATATATATATATATATATATATATATATATATATATATATATATATATATATATATATATATATATATATATATATATATATATATAATATCAAAATATTTTGTGGAAAACTTGAAAAGTAGAAGAGATATCTCATACCTGGATTTTGCAGATCCAAGAGAACCCGAGAAGGATCCTTCACCTTCATAGGCATGCTGCTCTAAGTCATCTTGTTGAGCGGTTTGCTCCTGTCATTGCTTTTTCCCAAAGATTCTTGTTACAATATATATATATATGTTGTTATAGCAGCAGTTAGCAGTAAGCAGCAGCATATATATAAGCAGCAGCATATAAGCATAGTATACATGTTATATGAGTGAGAAAGAGTGAGTTATGCATAGAGCATATATGGTATATATATATATATATATATATATTACATGGTGCCACCATTAACGGGCAGAGAGCCCTTTTCTAGGAGGAGGTATCCCAAAAAAAAAAAAAAAAAGAAAAAACAAAAAAAAACCAAACCCTCTCATCCTAACGTAACCCTAAGGTGGGTGACGTAATCATAAAGAGAGGAAGATTAAACACAGTGGAAAAACAGATGAAGACAAGGAATTCCACAAAATAGAAGTGACTGGAAAGAAGTGAGGCATCTTCACAACGAACGAAGTCTTTAACTACTCACACTATATACGCACACACACACAAACACACACCACACACACACACACACACACACACACACACACACATATATATATATATATATATATATATAACATATAGTTATATATATATATATATATATAAGACTATATATATATATATATATATATATATATA
>JABUQX010146296.1:0-2500 GCA_015478945.1 Trachelipus rathkii | reverse complement strand
TATTTTCCACCACTCCACATCAAACTAGACGGATTAAGGCCCTAGACAAAGATGGTGAATGCTTCAAATATATTTGTAGATTTTTTCCAGGTTGAGTATGGAGAAACTCAAAGTTGGAATCTTTAATGGTTATTCATCAAATCATCAAGGATGACAATTTTTATAAATTCCATGACTGATATTGAAGTATCTGCCTGGAAAAGTTTTGTCTTGGTTGTTCAGAACTTTTTAGGCAACCTTTTATTTAATAACTATGTAGAACTCGTACAGAAAATGCTTTCAGACTTCAAAAAATTTGAATGCTAATATGAGCATAAAAGTTCACTTTCAACATAGTCACTTAGATCGGTTTCCGGATAATCTAGGATGTTATAGTAAGGAACAGTGAGAGGTTCCATCAAGATATCATGGTGATCGGAAGAAAAAGATACTAATGAAGATGGGATACACACATGATGACAGACTATATTGTTGAGCCTTCAACGTGATTGTCCACATTCTGCACACACAGAAGACAATCATATAGACAGCGATTTTTTGTAATGCATTAATTGTGATTTCATTGTACTGAATTGAATGTTTCGACCTATTAGCATTTTATGTACTTACTCATTAACAATTTGATATATATCTTTCGTGTTTTTTTTTTGTGAATTACGTTACAACCTAACATAAATTGTTGCTATTAATGTATTTTTGTGACCACCCTGTATCTCAAAAACTAGAGCCAATCTAGGAAAATGGAGGTCATATTCGGAATCAGGGCAACAAGTTACCTATAAAATGACCTTCAAATGTTTTGCCGCAAAATCTTTGTTGGCCAGTGTAATCTTTGTTTATAACATATTCCTGATAATAATAGGAACCATAGGAGCTCTTAATAAATTTCAACTTATTATCAAGGAACAAGTACTACATATTTTCATAGCTCATAAATATTGTGCTGTGATAATACCTACTTTGCGTTATAATAATGAATGGAGTACCAATGTACTATACATATAATATGCATTGGAGGGCATTGGCTTGCGATATATGGAAAAAATGGGACGAAAATTAACTCCAGTGATGTCTATCAATATATCCAGGAAAGGTAATTTATTGTTAATCGACCCCTCTAAAGTAAATTTAATAGACGGAAGTTTATTATTAATGTCAGGCACCAGTTGGGGATCAACATTAGTGGGGAGAATAGCAAAGATATCATCGACATATCGTCACCATTTTATGTTTGCGAAACCATTCCCAGCAAACCAATTTATATAAGCAATTCCGTAAATTATTACTAATTATTAGGGAGAGGGGAGGAGGGAGTCCCATTCTAAGACCAGACTTCTGTTTAAAAAAATATTAAATTGAAAATATGAATGTTCCATGCATAGTTTAATAAAGTTTGTTAAATTTTACAAAGTAAATTGAGAAATTATTCTCTATCATGGATATATTGTTCTATCCAATCTAACGTAATATCGATAGGAACATTCGTCGATATGAACATTCATCAATAAGGATTATTCAGCGATAGGAAAATTCGTAAACAACGACACAACATCGAAACTTAGATTTATTGTAAAATTTTCATTATTAACTTTTCAACTAATATCTTCATAATTTTTATGTGTGAATTTGAAATACTAAACATTTTTGTTCCTTTCCCAACCAAAACCATAAATTATAAGTTAGCACATTGAATTTAAGGTTTGCCGACCTACCAGGTGCGGTGTGGTGCGGTGCGGTGCGGTGCGTGGTGCGCTCATTTTGGTGCAGTGTGGTGTGGTGCGGTGCGGTGCAGCACATAATACCAGTATTCTGGTGCGGTGCGCACCAAAACATAGAGTTGCGGTACGGTGCAGTGCGGTGAGACAAAAAATTACTTTTGGTGCGTTGAGACACGTGGTGCGCTTATTCTAGTGCGGTGCCGTTACGCAAAATTCCGGTGGTCCGCCAACTCCACTATGGATATTTGAATAGGATTGATTTTAATTTCTTGTTTATGTAATTTTTGGTAGATAATTAATAAAATTGTGACAATTTTATTAAATAAGCAATAAATTTGTTTCTTATTTCTTTTATAATAATTTTAATGGAAATATTAAGCCTCTTCTGACAGTTTTTTTTAGAGGATTGGAAGTTCACTTTTCATATATTGAAACATTTGATAATAACAAGTTAAAGTTTTTGATATAATCTGTTTTATCTAAAATTATCTATAATTATCTATTATCCTTATCAGATTTAATAATGATTATATCGTCATTATATTTCATGTTATACACAGCGTTCATTAAACATTTTGATAAATAATCATTGATGTTATTCCTTTAATATATATATATATATATATATATATATATATATATATATATATATATATATATATATATATATATATATATATATATATATATATATATATATATATATATATATATATACAGGGTGCACGAAAATGCGAGCAGCCACATGGCAACTAAAACACTCAAATTGAAATTGATTACTG
>JABUQX010146295.1:15000-28664 GCA_015478945.1 Trachelipus rathkii | reverse complement strand
CGGTATACTTCGTTCAGTCAAGGTGGGTGTTTAACCGTTTCGCATTTATCGTGAAACGCTTACACGCTTTCCTTCGCCATTCAATAATAATAATAATAATAATAATAATAATAATAATAATAATAATAACAATAATAATAATAATAATAATAATAATAATAATAATAATAATAATAATAATAATAATAATAATAATAATAATAATAAAACTACTAATATAATAATAATATTAATAATAATAATAATAATAATAATAATAATATAAAAATAATAATAATAATAATAATAATAATAATAATAATAATAATAATAATAATAATAATAATAATAATAATAATAATAATAATAATAATAATAATAATAATAATAATAATAATAATATTAATAATAATAAGAATAATCTGTATAATAATAATATTAATGATAATAATAATAATAATAATAATAATAATAATAATAATAAGTATAATAATAATAATAATAATAATAATAATAATAATAATAATAATAATAATAATAATAATAATATTATCACCATAACATAACCACAATATTACAATTCCGTATTACCATAACATAATAACAATATAATTAAATTAGATAGCACTAGCTAACGAAGAAATTTCATTATTGGAACCCATAAAATAACTACAATAGAGAAGTTGATAGGTAGAGAGGAAGATAAAAACATAAATATTTAGACAGATGGACAGAGATTTAGTTAGAAAGATATCAATGTAGAAGGATGGGTTAATAGATGGATGGAAGGATAATAGATAGATAGATAGATAGATAGATAGATAGATAGATAGATAGATAGATAGATAGATAGATAGATAGATAGATAGATAGATAGATAGATAGATAGATAGATAGATATATAGATAGATAGATAGATAGATAGATAGATAGATAGATAGATAGATAGATAGATAGATAGATAGATAGATAGATAGATAGATAGATAGATAGATAGATATTTACAATTAATTAATTTAATTAATAGCGATAACAACCCAATAATAATAATAATAATAATAATAATAATAATAATAATAATAATAATAATAATAATAATAATAATAATAATAATAATAATAATAATAATAATAATAATAATAATAATAATAATAAATAATAAATAATAATAATAATAATAATAATAATTATAAGAATCATAACAAAAATAAAACAATAATAATAATAATAATAATAATAATAATAATAATAATAATAATAATAATAATAATAATAATAATAATAATAATAATAATAATAATAATAATAATATTCATAATAATATTAAAAAAAATAATAATAATAATAATAATAATAATATTAATAATAATAATAATAATAATAATAATAATAATAATAATAATAATAATAATAATAATAATAATAATAATAATAATAATAACAATAACAATAACAATAACAATAACAATAACAATAATAATAATAATAATAATAATAATAATAATAATAATAATAATAATAATAATAATAATAATAATAATAATAATAATAATAATAATAATAATAATAATAATAATAATAATAATAATAATAACAATAATAATAATAATAATAATAATAATAATAATAATAATAATAATAATAATAATAATAATAATAATAATAATAATAATAATAATAATAATAATAATAATAATAATAATAATAATAATAATAGTATAATAACAATCATAATATTTGAAATAAATAAAATAGTACTAATGGTATAATAATAATAATAATTATTATTAATAATAATAATAATAATAATAATAATAATAATAATAATAATAATAATAATATAATAATAATAATAATAATAATAATAATAATAATAATAATAATAATAGTAATAATAATAATAATAATAATAATAATAATAATAATAATAATAATAATAATAATAATAATAATAATAATAATAATAATAATAATAATAATAATAATAATAATAATAATAATAATAATAATAATAATAATAATTATAATCATAATAATTATAATAATAAAAACAATTACGACAAATACAACAATATTAATCACAATCACAATTATAATCATAATTACAACTAAAATTACAATAATTTCAATATAATTATATTAGCTACAATCATGTTTACAACAATAAATAATAATAATAATAATAATAATAATAATAATAATAAAAATAATAATAATAGCAATAATAATAATAATAATAATAATAATAATAATAATAATAATAATAATAATAATAATAATAATAATAATAATAATAATAATAATAATAATAATAATAATAATAATAATAATAATAATAATAATAATAATAGCAATAATAATAACGATAATAATAATAATAATAATAATAATAATAATAATAATAATAATAATAATAATAATAATAATAATAATAATAATAATAATAATAATAATAATAATAATAATAATAATAATAATAATAATAATAATAATAATAATAATAATAATAATAATAATAATAATAATATTAATAATAATAAAAATAATTATAATAATAATAATAATAATAATAATAATAATAATAATAATAATAATAATAATAATAATAATAATAATAATAATAATAATAATAATAATAATAATAATAATAATAATAATAATGGTAATGATAGTAGCTAGATTTTACGTAGGTTTAATCCCTGGGTTAGTTATTTATTAATATTTATTTAGATAATATGTTTTTAATTTTTTAGTAAAAGATTTGGTAGAGTTTTCGGTTTTGATGTCTTGTGGCATTGAGTTGTAAAGTTTAGCTGCTTTGTGCTGACACATTGAGTTTTTTTTAGTCTACATTAGGGAACGTTTATGTAAGTATTATTTCTTAGGTTTATTTGATTTGCTACGCGCCTTGCTTGGTTTGAATGAAAATTTGCTAGCAAGAAGTCACATGCATTGTTATGGATAATTTTATGTATCTCTTTCAGGAGTGATATATTTAGCAAGTCTTTAAACTGCAATATCTTTAAGTTTTTGAATAATGGTTGTGTATGGCTGTAAAAGTCTCTTGTATTGCTAATGAGGCGAATAAATCGCTTTTGGGTTACAATTACAGGAAGGATTACTGAGTTACTTGTGGTACCGTAGATAGGAAGACAGTAAAGTAAGTGAGGGTGTATTAGTGAATAGTATAATTTCCTAAGAATGTAAAGAGGTACAAAATTTCTTAATTTTATTAACATATACATGTATCTCGACAGTCTGCTAACTAGGTTGTTAATATGTTCTTTAAATGTCAGTTTATCATCGATTATTAATCCAAGTATTTTAGCATTTGCAGCCCTATTCAGTTCTACATTATTTATTTTAATTTTTAAATCGTTAATTGGTTTGTTGCTAAAAATTATGTAAGATGTTTTATTTAAATTTAAAGATAGCTTATTAGCATCTATCCATTTTATTATTTTTGTTAATGTGTCTGTTACTTTACGGGATAGAGACTCTCCATCTTTGTCATTTATTAAGATGGAGGTATCGTCAGCAAAAGAGACTGAAAAAGCGTCATGAGACTTAATCAGATCATTTGTATATAGAGTAAATAAAAACGGTCCAAGAATTGAGCTATGGGGTACGCCGATTGATGTTTGAAGTGTGGCTGAATTAGTTTCATTTAGTTTTACGTATTGAGATCTCTCCTTTAAGTAGCTTTTAAACCATTGTAGGTTTGTCCCTTCAAAGCCCATTTTGTTCATTTTGCTTAGTAGTATGTCATGATCAATCATGTCAAAAGCTTTTGTGAAATCTAAAAATAATAGCAGGGAGGAGTCTTTAATTTCTTTATTTCTGTACAGTTTTTCATTTAAGCAAATGAGGGCATCAGCAGTTGAACGTCCTTTTCTAAATCCAAATTGTGAAACATTAAGAATATTGTTTGATATAAAATATTCTGTTAACTGATTGAAAACTAATTTCTCAAATATTTTACTAATCGTGTTTGTGATAGCTATTGGTCTGTAATTTTTTGCTAGGCAAAGTTCTCCTTTTTTAGGTATAGGGATCACTTTTGCTGTCGTGAATATATTTGGGAAAATTCCTGTCAAAAATGATTCATTGAACAAGTGTTTTAAAGGAGGGGCTATTATGTCGGCAGAGAGTTTGAGGATGTGATTGGGGATAGAATTAACATCACATTTTTTGTTTTTTAATCCGGCGATTACCTTTTTAACATCCGGGACGGTGATGGGAATAAAGGAAAAATGAGACTCGTAGTCTGGGAGAAAAGTTTCATATGATATTTGACAAGAGGGTTTGTCTCTCAAGATTTTCTTACCGACGTTTACGAAGTATTCGTTTAGTCCGTCTGTGATCTTATTTTGGTTGGTTGTTAACTGATTGTTTAAATTCAGTTATTTTATACATTGTGAGTTTTTTTTGTTATTGTTGATTAATTTATTGATTAAACCCCAAGTGGCCTTCGAGTCTTTGTTGCAATCCTGGAATTTGTTAGAGTAGTGTTTTTTATTTTTTTTTGCTTTCTTAATAACTGCCTTTAATTGTTTATCATATGTGTTATACACTTGGAATGGTATAATTTTGTTTTTAAAGTTTCGGTAGAGTTTATGTTTTTGGGTGATAGAGTTTAGCAAAGCTGGTGTTAGCAATGGGTTTTGAATTCTTTAAGCACCAAGTTTTTTCGTTTTAATAGGGAATGATTGGTCGTAGCATTTTTTTAAATATATTTACGAACGAGTTGAATTTTTCTTCGATGCCAATTTTTTCACTGTATGTGAATGAAAAGTCAATTTCATTCAATTTGTTTATGTATTTCAGCCTTTGATGTTCACCATCTAGTCTGTATTTTATGGTGGTGAATTTTTGAGTTTTATTATTTGCAATTTTTGCAAGACATGGAAAGGGATCGGACATATCACTTTTTATTACGAAGGTTTTAACGTTCCAGTTTAGGTTCCCCCAGATATGATCTATTAAGGACAGACATCTATTTTCGACTTTGTTTGGACGTGTAGGTAGCGTTATGTAATTGATGAAACCATTTGATAACATTAAGTTTGAGAGAGAGTTAGCCCGATTAGCAATGTTCTCGTTGGATAGATCAATGTTAAAATCACCCGCAATTATTACTTTAGAGTTAAGAAAATGTGTTTTGATAATTTCTTTGAGAGCATTTAGGAACTCTGTTTTAGATGAATTTGGGGGTCGATAGACTCCCATTACAATTAGTTGATTCGATTTCATTTTAATGCGAGTTGCTAGTGCCTCTATGTGTGGGTTGACGAGTGAAATTATGACTTCATGAGATGTACAGAAGCCATTTTTAAGTAAAGTGAAACTCCCCCACCCCGTTTGTTAGTTCGAAATGCATGTGTTTCAGTATATCCTGGGATCGGGTATAACCCGTTGTTATGTTCATTCAGAAATGTTAATAATAATAAGAATCGTAAGTAAATATTGAAAATTCTACTTGTATGTAATAACAAATAATAATAATAAATAGAAAAGTAATAAATAATTTTTATAAATAAATAATAGATATTAGTAAAATTTCATATAAAAATTTATTCTTAAGTAGATTTTTTCCAGAAAGACTAAGTAATTAATATATAAACTAAATTTGTTTATCTTTAAAAATTTTTGAACTTTCTTAACAATATTTTAAAAATATTATATAATATATATATATATATATATATATATATATATATATATATATATATATATATATATATATATATATATATATATATATATATATATATATATATATATATATATATATATATATATATATATATATATACATATATATATATATATATATATATATATATATATATATATATATATATATATATATATATATATATATATATATATACTATATATATATATATATATATATATATATATATATATATATATATATAAAATTCATCTTCCCATTATATATATATATATATATTTATATATATTTATATATATATATATATATATATATATATATATATATATATATATATACATATATATATACTATATATATATATATATGTATATATATCGAAACGTTTCTACACTTGGGCTGCTCGGGTACTTTACAGTTATCAATTATAAAAACGGTCGACCTTCTAGAATTTTGTGGGTTGCGATAAATTTTTTATTTTTTGGCGAAAAGAGTGGCCACATGAAAGATACTGTGCTATTGTGGAATTTTATAATTTCAAAACCAAATCTTTGTAAGAATCATCACCATAGAATAATGATGTTTTAAATCAATTATAAAAAGATGACACCTCTCAGGCTTCTCAGAAATAGCCGAGAGGAAATTTTAGACAGTATACACATTCGTGAATTTAATTTTTTAACAAGTTGTTTTTTTCGCTACCTAGGACTGAAACTAATAAAATCACTCGTTTTATTTTTATTTTTTTAAAAAAAAAAATTTGTTTAATACATTTTGTATAAAAAAAATTAATATTTAAATTCATATCAATTTTGACTTTGGCGTCTCTTACTATAAATAACATTATAAATTAATAATTATACTGTATACAAACAATACTTAAGTAAAATGAAATAAAAATAATAAAGATAAAAAAATACTAACAATAAGATAATAAAATAGATAAATAATAATAATAATAATAATAATATATAATAATAATAAGGTAATAATGATAATAATAATAATAATAATAATAATAATAATAATAATAATAATAATAATAATAATAATAATAAAACAACAGTTAACAATCGAATCAATTTTAAAATTAAAGAAAACTTGGTAAGAATGCAATAACTCAAACATCTAGTGTGAGAAACTTTTGTGTTAATATATATATATATATATATATATATATATATAAAACGGTTTGTCTATCTTATTATATATTCTTATATGACAACAAATATAAATCTTATTATATATATATATATATATGTATATATATATATATATCATATATATATATATATATATATATATATATATATATATATATATATAATATAGTAATATATATGTAATATGCCTAACTACTTTATATATAATATGTAGTAACATATATATATATATATAATATATAGAGAGAGAGAGCAGTAGTAAAAAGTTACTGGAGTCGCCACTGATATAAATAATATATATATATATATAATATATATATATAATATAATATATATATATAATATATATATATATAATATATATAATAATAATAATAATATATATATATATATGCTATATATATATAATATATGTATGTATAATGATAATAATATATATATAATACTATATAACTATAATATGTATGTAATAATAATAATAATAATATATATATACTCTGTATTATAACTTTTATTTATGTGTATATCATACTGTGATGATGAGTGTATATGTGTGTGTGTGTGTGTGTGTGTGTAGGTGTGTGTGTGTGTACTATATGTACGTTTTATGTTGATTTCATGATTGCAAAGTTAAAACTTGTCAAAAAATAGCAGAAAGTGTTATTTTCTCAATATGTTATAACATTGGGTAATACTTTGTGGTGCTAATTCAAATTAATGTTTAAATAATCATTTATTTTTCCTCCCTCTCTAATATATATATATATATATATATATATATATATATATATCTATATATATATTTATATATATATATATATATATAATAATAATAATAATAATAACCTTAATATATATATATATATATATGTATAATATATAATATCTATATATATATATATATATATATATATACATATATATGCGGTATATATATAAATCAAATTTCTATAGTATATATTAATTTTGCACATATATTTTGACTACATAAAAGCTTTCATTAAGTGTGTATGCGATTCTGCACATATGAAAGTATGTGTACATGTAAGGATATGTGCAAATTATTCGCAATTATTTCTATGAGAGTTTGCATGGGCACATTCCTTTTAATAGAGAGAATCTCAAATGGTAAATTTATGAACATCAATTTCTCTCCGTTCCAAAACAGGGCTCGTGTTCACACTCTCATCAGTCTCTTGCTATATTCACATACATATGAAATTGTCGTCATAAACCGGTATGTGTATACATATATATTGGTAGATAGCTCGGCGCCAGCTTTACCAGGTTGCCAGAAGGGCCACACTCATTCTGAGGTTCTTGAACTCTCTTGTTTACAAAAATTTAGCCTTAGGCTCTCCAGTCATTATGGAGAAAGGGACGTGAATAAATTTATTCTGGTCGTTCTCCTCGTCTTCTTTTTTTCTTCTGTTTAAAGTATTTTATTTATTGCATTCTGATAAAATTGATGAAATTTCGAAAATATTTAAAGTTACGCAATAATATTCAATACAATATTAATTATTATTATTATTATTATTATTATTATTATTATTATTATTATTATTATTATTATTATTATTATTATTATATATGCATTTTTCTAATTTTTATTATTATTATTATTATTATTATTATTATTATTATTATTATTATTATTATTATTAATTATTATTATTATTATTATTATTATTATTATTATTATTATTATTATTATTATTATTATTATTATTATTATTATTATTATTATTATTATTTATTATTATTATTATTATTATTATTATTATTATTATTATTATTATTATTATTATTATTATTATTATTATACATGAATCGGCATTTTTCTAAGTATAAAAATTATCATTATTACAAATTGTAGTAGTAGTAGTAGTAGTAGTAGTAGTAGTAGTAGTAGTAGTAGTAGTAGTAGTAGTAGTAGTAGTAGTAGTAGTAGTATTGTAGTAGTAGTAGGAGAAACAATAGTAGATGTAGTAGTAGATGTATTAGTAGGTGTAGTAGTAATAGTATTAGCAAGACTAGATTCTGTTGTTGTTTTGGTCCTTATTAACAATATGGTTCACGTCTATTACAATAAGAAAATCTTAATGAATGATGGATTCTTATTTTGTTGAAGCAACATTTTTTTTCCTGAGCTAAGGGTTGAAGATTTAATGATTTAATGATTTAAGTATTTAATGAATTAATGATTTAATGATTTAAAAATTTAATGAATTAATCATTTAATAATTTAATGATGTAATGATTTAATGATTTAATGATTTAATGATTTAATGATTTAATGATTTAATGATTTAATGATTTAATGATTTAATGATTTAATGATTTAATGATTTAATGATTTAATGATTTAATGATTTAATGATTTAATGATTTAATGATTTAATGATTTAATGATTTAATGATTTAATGATTTAATGATTTAATGATTTAATGATTTAATGATTTAATGATTTAATGATTTAATGATTTGATGATTTAATGATTTAATGATTTAATGATTTAATGATTTAATGATTTAATGATTTAATGATTTAATGATTTAATGATTTAATGATTTAATGATTTAATGATTTAATGATTTAATGATTTAATGATTTAATGATTTAATGATTTAATGATTTAATGATTTAATGATTTAATGATTTAATGATTTAATGATTTAATGATTTAATGATTTAATGATTTAATGATTTAATGATTTAATGATTTAATGATTTAATGATTTAATGATTTAATGATTTAATGATTTAATGATTTAATGATTTAATGATTTAATGATTTAATGATTTAATGATTTAATGCTTTAATAATTTTATTAAAGTCAAATTTGTATTTGCATAGGTACGGTATAATTTTTATAAAAGTATTAATCAAGAAAAGTTTATAGATTAAATAAAATTTAATTTAGAATAAATATTTTGATTAAAATTACCTTAACTAGAAGAAAAAATATTAATTAACCTAAATCTGAATCTTCCAATTTCGCTAACATTCCTCGTGGACAACAACTGACAATTATCCTATTTTTTGTGTTGAAACGGGTGATTGAGTGCCTGCATGGAATTGTCCTTTTTGAGATTTTCATCCAGTGCACCATCATTGCTTAATATTCTGATTGATACAGCTTATGATTTTTAATATTATATATGATACTTAGGGTTGCTTCCACATTCTCTTGTAGGCAGCGATAACATTAAACAAAGTTTCAATAACATTCAAATTTGTATTGAAGGTGTTTATATATATATATATATATATATATATATATATATATATATATATATATATATATATATATATATATATATATATATATATATACACATGAATACAAGACAAAATATAAACAAACAATAAATATATCAAATCAAACATTGAAGCAGCATGTACAACGAATGAGATGTCAAGGGACATGCGAAGTATATATATAAATATATATATATATATATATATAATATATGTATATACTATATATATACGGATATATATATATATATATATATATATATATATATATATATATATATATATATATATATATATATATATATATATAATATATATATATATATATATATATCTATATAAATATGTATTTTTATATATATATATATATATATATATATATATATATCTATATATATATATAATAATAAATATATATATATATATATATATATATATATATATATATATATATATATATATATATATATATATATATATATATATATATATATATATATATATAATATATGTATATATATATATATATATATATATATATATATATATATAGCGATGACTGACTGACTGACCGACCGATGATGATACGACGTATTCAATATAATATAGTTTGAAAACTTGAATTTGACTTTTGACATCTAGTCCCTATTTGAATGGTGGATTTTGAGTTGCTCCATAGCGAAAAAGAACCGTTAGCTTTTGTGTGCACAACATTAAAAGTTTGTATATATTTGTTTTAAAAATATTAAAAAAAAAACAAATTCTTTTTCAAATTATCTGGCAGAAGGTAAAATAATCTAGTCAAAATTAAAAATAAGCTATTACCCTTTTTACTATTCATCCAATTTTTTTTCAATTTTTAGAATAAATAGATATAAATAGTTACACAATTTATATTTAGAAACTTTTCTATGTAGCGAACCAAATGACCTCTGAGCACATCATTGTGGTGACAATACAAAATGAAATGGCCTGTCAAGAAGACAAATGTTTGATTATATCAGAAATTGTTCGTCCTTTTCCTATATATTTTTTTAAGAAGAGATTTGCACCGCCACTCACGGGCAGAGCCTTGATCAAGGAAAGGGTGTGCTCAATTAACGTCCGAGGAGGACGAAGGCAAGCCCAAGGAAGGAATAGCTCACATTCTCCCACCAGCCCATTTGCGGGCCTGGGGGCTGGGACCCATGCTTTGTTTGGTGAGTGCTCTACTACTGAGCTACTGGGTGTTTATATATATATATATATATATATATATATATATATATACAAACATAAAAATATAGACATATATATATATATATATATATATATATATATATATATATATGTATCTAAAGTCCACAGGAGAGCTTAGACCTAATACTTTTATTTCGGCATACTCATATAGTAGAATGAAGCGTTCTCTGTGGGTGCCGATAGAGTTACTCAAATTGGCCGTTCAAATTGGATCAGATGTCAACTGTTAGGCATACGGAGAAATGGTCTGAAGTGACTTTATATGCCTCGATCTTATCTACTCCAAAAATTTCTTAAAAATCGGGTGAATAGTACAAATTTTAGAACAAATTCTCAATTTAGAATTTTTTTTTTAATATAAAGGAAATTATAAAATTGAGAATTGAAATATTTAATTTTAATGAGTTAAACAATTCTTGAAGAATCTAATATTATTCTTGCTCATAGAGATTAATATGACTAAATATATTTAATATTCAAAGTTTAGAATTTACAAAATGTGATGCACAAATATGAGCATATAAGCTCCCTCATGTGGAAGTCTATTTCTACTTATTACGTTGAGATTATAAGCTAGGTGTAAGCTGCCAAAGATCCTGTCACTGAAGACAATGGTTGTAGAGCATTTATAAGCAATTCAGTGAAAAATCTGGAGGATACGGTCTCTCTTAACTTACTTATATTTAACACATCTAGAAGTTAAACATATAAACTAAATGAGAATGTATGCTTACTAACATTTATGATGAAAATGTATATTAATAAATCAACTTTTTGTATGCTAATTTGAAAGCTGGAGTAATAAACAAGAAAACTCTTCTGACCCTTTAACGAAGCAAAACTTTTAGACCAGACCATCTGATCTTCAGCCACCGGTCAAATTTACGGCTGTCATATCCTCAGTAATATATTATATATATATACATACATATATATATTAATATATATATTATATTATATTATTATTACATATTATTATTATTATTATACATATATATTATTATTACATATATATATATGAATTATATATATATTATTATATATTATTATATTATTATTATTATTATATATTATATATTATTATTATTACTTTATATTGTTATTATATTATTATTGGTTATTATTACATATTATTATTATTATTATTATTATTATATATTATATATTACATATTATATCATATAAGATATTATTATTATTATTACACACATATATATATATTATTATATATTATTATTATTATTATTATTACATATATTATTATTATTATTATATATTACATATTATTATTATTATTACATATTATTATATATATATATTATTATTATATATATATTATTGGTTATATATATTATTATTATTATTATTATTTCATATTATTATATTATTATTACATATTATTACATACATATATATATTATTATAGTTGAGTTATTGAGCTATTATTGGTTGATGTCATATTATACAATATGCTATTTAATATATATATATATACATATACATATTATTATATTACATATATTATATATATTATTATTATTATTATATATATATATATATTATTATTATTATTATATTATTATTATTATTATTATATATTATATTATTATATTATTATTATATATACAAAGATATATATATTATTATTATATTATTATTATTATTATTATACATATTATACATATACATATTATATATATATATATATATATATATATATATATATATATATATATATATATATATATATATATAATATTCACTTAAAAATCCTATTAAGATTTCAGTCATTATTCAGTATTTTGCTTTTTTCTTCCTCTTTCGCTGCCATTTGAGTTCGGTCACTGAACTTTCTGACCAGTTTTTCACTCTCACTTTTAAATCCAGGCGTGGCTAAGTCCGCAATATATATATATATATATATATATATATATAGAGCAGCAAAGCATATAGCAGTATATATATATATATATATATATGTATATATGTCTATAAATATATATATATATATATATATATATATATATATATATATATATATATATATATATATATTAGTATATGACCCATACATGTGGAAGTTTGGATCACATACCTATATGTGATTATGGGAACCATATATGGGCGGGTGTTTATCTGATTTTATGTATACATGTATACTGTATAACTGTGCATGACAAAGGAGCTTAAGATTTGCCCTTAGGTGGGGAGAGTATAAATTTTTAACCCTTACTTCATTATTTAGGACAATATATATATATACTATATATATTTAGTGATATATATATATATGTATATATATATATATATATATATAT
>JABUQX010146295.1:0-5000 GCA_015478945.1 Trachelipus rathkii | reverse complement strand
AAACCATGATGAACTATCTGCATGGAATTCCTTCAAAGACGTTATTACAGGCTTCCTTGGAAACAAACGAGTTGAAAATAGCGATCGTATAGTAGAGAGGTTGCTAGTTAATTACAAGAACTTAGGCTGCAGAATGTCACTAAAAATACATTTTTTACATTCTCATCTGACATTCTTTCCACCAAATCTCGGGGCAGTAAGCGATGAACAAGGTGAAAGATTCCACCAAGATATACAGCAAATGGAGAAACGTTATCAGGGCAGATGGGATGAAGCAATGATGAGTGATTACTGCTGGTTTCTGAAAAGAGAAGACACTTCAGAACATAAAAGAAAAAGTAGTTATCGAAAGTTCAATGTGGCACAAATTCAGGAAAATTAAGGTAAATATATATCATTTTATGTGGTAATGCATTATACATACATGTTTTATTACTCGTGACATCATAACTCTGTAAATTTGACTATAAAATTAATTAATTTTATAGTCAAGTTTAATAATAATAATATATCTTTGTTACAACATACGCATATTTGGAGGTATTATACCTTAACTTTGGAAGCTTGTAACTCAAAAACTATACGTGATACAAGAATTCTAAAATCATTTTCGGAATCTGCATGAAAAATACGTATAGTTTCACTTAATTTTATTTCATAAGATAAATCACTTCCCCAAAATTTGCTGACCAGTGTTATTAAAGGGCCCCCCAAAAGGGGTACAATTTCAGTTTTAAACTGCATTTACTTGTTATTATATAATATCGTCGCTATCTTCTTTGCTGAGCGCTTTTCTCCTAAAATAGTTTTTCTAGAACATATTTCAAATTACCTTTCATTTACATTATACATTTTACACGATTAACCTATACCAAAACCCAATGTGTGTCTGAGTTATTGTATTGAATTAGAAACTATTTGTAAAGGTATACAACACCCCTGGATTGAAGTCGGTTGATAAGCTAACTCATCCCATTTCACGCACACAGGAGTTATATTCGAGTCATTGATGCAGTACGCTTTGTACGTAGGCTTTGGTGTAGTGTAATAAGCCCTTAAATTTAGTGGATACAATAATAATAATATTATTACACATTAATAATAATAATAATAATAATACACACACAATAATAATAATATTATTACACAATAATAATAAGAATAATAATGATCAGTTTTTTATAATAATTATTAATATTATTATATACATATTATTATTATTATTATTATTATAATTATTATTATTATTATTATTTATTCTTATTATTATTAATATTATTATTATTAGTATTATTATTATTATTAATAAAATAATAATAATTATTATGATTATTATTATTATTATTATTATTATTATTATTATTATTATTATTATTATTATTATTATTATTATTATTATTATTATTATTATTTAGTTATGATTATTATTTCATTTCCACTATATTATTTTTCTTTATTTATTGTTTTTTGTTTCCAGTTAATTTTATTGTTATTTTTATTATTATTTCATTATTATTTTAATATTATTTTTATTTTTATTACTGTTATTTTTTATTATTATTATTATTATTATTATTATTATTATTATTATTATTATTATTATTATTATTATTATTATTATTATCATTATTATTATTATTATTATTATTATTATTATCATTATTATTATTATTATTATTATTATTATTATTATTATTATTATTATTATCATTATTATTATTATTATATCCATATTATTATTATTATTAATCATAATAATCAATGTACACACAATAAAAATAATAATAATAATAATAATAATAATAATAATAATAATAATAATAATAATAATAATAATAATAATAATAATAATAATAATAATAATAATAATAATAAAATGATAATAAAAATAATAATAAAATAATAATAAAAATAATAATAAAAAAAATAATAATAATAATTATTTTTGTAGGTATTTTGTTTCATGATTGTATCTACCTATTTAGGTAAAGTCTCATCGGAAACATCAACAACCAAATTTTTGGAGCAAACTACCTTCCAACTACTTAGCGTCCTATTCTACAATTTATGTGTGAGTAAATTAAACTTCAAAGAAAGTGAAACCCTAGTCGCAAAAGAAGTTTTCATATTTTGGGAGAAGGTTCGCATTCCCACAAAACGCATAGGT
Organism: Trachelipus rathkii; assembly: GCA_015478945.1. NCBI lineage: Eukaryota > Metazoa > Arthropoda > Malacostraca > Isopoda > Trachelipodidae > Trachelipus > Trachelipus rathkii. The sequence goes on along the minus strand of JABUQX010146295.1, from coordinate 2,833 downwards.
CACTGCTCTGTCACTCTATATGAGGAATGGACAGATTTTTACAAAGAGGTTGAACAGAGTATCTGAAGTGGAAACCATAAAACATGCAACATTTGAGGATACATTGGATAACTTATTTGATGTTGCTACTGAAAAATGTGTTGGATATCCTAAGAATAAAGAGAACATTCAATTTTTAAGGATCCTGGTCCCTCTGCGTTGCGCAAGAGATTACGACCAGGATCCATGGCTGGCATTAATCTAAAACATACATCATGTGAAGAAAATAAAAGTAAACGAATAGAACATGAGTCGGAGACGTAAGAGGATCTACGAAGAAATGAGCGAAACGTTACTGTACAGCTATCACCAGTATCAAGGAGCTATAGTTGGGATGAGAAATCCGAATCAGACACAAGAGGTACACAGTAAGAAAATGAAATGAAGTACTTTAATGAGAAGAGTACATTAGGTTTTACACTCCATCTATCTGAAGCATTGTAGGGACAGATGTAAAATTAGCGATCGGTAGGTTCACTTGTTAATGGCCGCAGCTGGAAGCTTCTCTGCAAGGATACTACAAGCTTAATTGCTAATCGCATATCTTTTTCAACATCGACGGAAGGGATCTGCGGTTATATTGATGCAGAAATTAAAGGCCAATTTTATCTAGCGAGGTGCAATGCGATGGTTCACTGGGACAACAGCAAGCTTCTCCGGCTTTATGTCGTGTGGAGAAAATTATCTACTACCACAATAGTTACGTTTCAGGGCAAAGAACAATCATTAGGGTATACTTGAAATTCCTGCAGATACAGGAGAAGACTATAACCGTTTTTTCGAGCAGTGCAAAATTAAAGATAGAAGAAAAGATACGAACATCGTATCTCAATACAACCGCAAGCAACGCCGGAAGAATGGTGCCCGGCCAATCATTGAAAAATGTTTGAGCGTGATTTACTTTATCTTCTGTTTAGACATCACACTTCGAGATATGAAAGTATTTTTGATTTAGCAATAAGAGCAGCATCTGACCCAGATATAAATATATTTAAAAGATTTAAAGAAAGTTGTCGACCATAGACAGTAGAAAAGTGTTGGGGTAGACGTTGTCACCGAGGATGTCCGTGGTAATATGCTAAATTTCTGAAGATCAAGTTACCCTGAAACAGCACCGAGATGATTGTCTGTAATTATTAGAATTAGCCTGATTTCTCTGGCGGCAGCACCCGACGTAGAGTCTCATATCGCATTATTGGTGTGAAAAATGTTTCGTTTAATATTTTTTGTTCGTACCTATTTTTTTTCTATTTGAATTTTGAAAAACATGTTTTAAGAAATATCAATTCAAAAATCCACAATTTTTTTCAATCTAAATGACTTCAATCTAAATTTTAAATAGATTGGTCCATTACCAAGCCAAAATTTACAGATTGGATTTCTGATTTTTAGACCCAAGATCCCAGAAATGATGAAATTCTCAAACCCTGCTGCTTTTTTTTTTTTTATTTTGAAAATGAAAAATTGCGATAATTTTTTTTTCTTGTAATGAACAGGATGAAATTTCATGGCTTACGTAGTTTGGGAGATACAATATTTCTTTCTATTTATAATTTTTTTTGTACATTTATTAGATTTGGATTTTTATTTTGAACAAATTCCAAAAAATTTTTTTTTTTTTTTGATTTTGAATATAAAAAAAAATTACTCTAAGTAAAAAAATGTATCTCGCCCGACTATAAGGTAACTCTGAAAATTAAATGTTGACCGGATAAGTAGAAAAAAATATATCAATATTCACTTTTCAGATATAAAAATATTCCGAAAATCGTGAAACTTTATACATATGATATATATAGTGGCGCAGTGTTAGTTAATACAGCAGAGATAGCATAGTATACATATAAGGTTATGTTGCTATGCTATTGTTAAGGTTATATATATATATATTTACATATATATAACATATATATATATATAATACATATATATATATAATAAGGTTAATAAGGTTATATATTGGGTTAAGGTTACAATATTATGTTACAGCAAAGATACAGTATATAATACATATGAAAGTAGTATAGAGTATATAATATGGTTATATATATAGCAGAGCAGGCAGATATATATATAGCAGGTATATATATATATATATGAGTAAGATGTCTTGTACACCATTAGAAACTATCCGTTTAGGGTGATTACCCCCAAATGAGAATTCACACATCCCTTGGCGGGGTTGACCCCCCAAATGGAACTTCTTCAGGAAAAGTTGAATTCCTTTAAGAAGGATGATAAAAATTTACTCGTGATATTTGATTTTAGTACTCTTAGTAGGATGAGTGAAGAAGACCTTAGGGTATCCAAGTTAGGTTACTAAGCTCGGTCAACCGCTAGTTTGTTAGTTAGGATATAATTGTTACAGGTTTAAAGAAAAAATATATATTTTATTTAAGTATACGTTTAAAGTTTGAAAACGGAATATATAAAAAGAAATTAAAAATATAAATGTTCCTGTTTGAAAGAAAATGGAGTATACAAATTATTAAAGTCATAGTTTAAAGGAAAATATATTTATTTATTTATTAAAAGAATACGGTCAAAGCGTAGAAAACGGGATGCAATGCTTCACGTTATAGAATAACGTGACAGCTAGAATTCACCCATACACATTTATACGTGTATGTATGTATGTATGTATGTATGTATGTATGTATGTATGTATGTATGTATGTATGTATGTATGTATGTATTGTTTATAGGTTGATGACCAAGCCAAACAATCGTTGAGGTTTCATCGATAAATGCGAAACGGTCAAAACACCCAAATTGAATGAACGAAGCAATACCG
>JABUQX010146294.1:20000-26097 GCA_015478945.1 Trachelipus rathkii | reverse complement strand
TTATTATTATTATTATTATTATTATTATTATTATTATTAAATAAATAAAAAAATGTAATATTCTTAGTGCGAAGATAATTTTCAAATTTTGGAATCACCAAGAAAGGTTGAAAGGTCAAGGATTGTCAAGTGCCAAGAATGAAATGCCAGAATCATTGTCTTCATCTTCAAAGTGTTCTTGAAATTACATCCTTAAAAGGGAAGTCGTTTAAAAGTTTTCATCCTTCAAAGCTTATTAATTGTTTCATTAAGAAAGATTAATACTGAATAATGTTATTATTATTATTATTATTATTATTATTATTATTATTATTATTATTATTATTATTATTATTATTATTATTATTATTATTATTATTATTATTAGTTATATATTTATTATTATATTATTATTATCGTTATTATTATTATTATTAATATTATATTATTATATTATTTATTTTATTATTATTGTATTTATTATAATTTCTTTATTTTTCGATTGTATATTTATAATTACTACTATTATTATTATTATTTCATAATATTATTATTATCACAAGATTTATTATTGGCTTATTGTTTAATATTATTATTATTATTATTTTTATCATTAATAATATTATTATTTGGTTACTATTATTATTATTACATTATATTACATTATTATTATTATTATTATTATTATTATTATTTATTATTATTATTATATTATTATTTTCAATTATTATTTACATATTAATTATTATTTAATTATTATTATTATTATTATTATTTATTTATTATTATTATTATTATTATGTTATTATTATTTATTATTATTATTATTATTATTTATTAATATTATTTTATATTATTATTATTATTATTTATATTAGTTTATTATTATTTTTACATTTTATTATTATTATTATATTAGATTTTAATATGATCAGTTTTCAATATTATTATTTTTCATTATTATCGTTATTATTGTTACATTAATAGTTAGTTATTAATGTTATTAGTTATTAATTTATTATTAATATTATTAATATTATTATTGTATTTCTTTGCTGTCAATTAAATATTACCATTATTTTTAATATAAATCTCTATATAAATGAAGATAATGAGTTTTAATATCAATATTATTATTATTTATTATTATTATTATTATTATTATTATTAATATTATTATTATTATTATTTATTATTTATCATTATTATTAGCATTATTTATATTATTTATTATTGTTTATTTACATTATTATTAATATTATTATTATTAATATTATTATTATTATTATTATTTATTATTATTATTATTATTATTATTATTATTATTATTATTATTATTATTATTATTATTATTATTATTATTATTATTATTATTATTATTATTATTATTATTATTATTATTATTATTATTATTATTATTTTTTAACAATCAGATTATAATTCTTATTATGTTAAATGTCAATATTATTATTAGTTTGATTAATTATAATTATTAGTTTCATTATTATTATTGTTTATTATTATTATTATTATTGTCACATATCATTATTATTATTGTTATTAGTTTATTATTATTATTATTATTATTATTATTATTAGTTTATTATTATTGGTTGCATTATTATTATTATTATTATTATTATTATTATTATTGCTTCAATAATTATAAACATTAATTTAAGAGAATGAATGGCAGGTTTGTTAATAAACCGTAATTAGATTTGACAAGAAAAATTGTGAAAACTTCCATGGTAAGGTAAGAGATAGTCTTAGGAGTCATAGGAGACAGACAGAAAGGGGGAAAGTAAATCGTATTAGGGTCATTGTGAAAATATTTGGGGGGAAATACGGATGAAAATAAAAATAGATCGATAACTAAGGGGAATAACAGCACATGAGATCCATTGAATTCAAATGAGAGTTTGAGGAATATGGATTGTGTATTATTGAAAGTTCGCATCTCACTGGGCCTCAACCCTATTTTTGCGGGAACATTCCTTAGGTAATTTTTTAATTGCATCCTGTGAAGGGGAATCGAACCCATGATCCCTTGCTGGCAACTCTGTCGCACTACCAAGTGCCACGGTATGACAACATATGATTATTAATATCTATTGAGATGAAAAAAAAGATGACTAATTAAGACTCATAATTTGACAAATTATAAGTCATAACGCTATTTTACCACATTATGAAAAGTGATGACGTCATTAGAACAACAGACCAATGAAACAATGATTTTATATCTGGAATAGCTGCTCATAATCAGAAAACGATTATAATTCTAATAACTCCGTGTAAAGGCTAGCCTAGCAATGTTACTCTCTATTTTCAAATATGAACATTGACCCAGATTGCTTTTTTTATTAATAAAATTGTAAGATAACTGCAGCTTCACCAATAATTTATACTGACGTGTCATCACAACATTATTAATCAATATTATTGTTATTATTATTGTTGGATAAGACATTAGGTTGAAATCAGGTTATATTTATTATTATTATTATTATTGCCACTATTATTATTATCATTAGTTATTAATATTATTCATTATTTATTATTTATTATTATTATTATTATTATTTGACATTATCATTATTATCATTATTATTATTTATTTATTATTTATTTATCTATTTGAATTTTAATATTCTTATTATTCTTATTATTATTGATTATTATTTATTTATTGTTTATTATTTATTTAATAATTATTATTTATTATTTATTATTATTATTATTATTTGTTTGTTTATTATTATTATCATTTATTATTTGTTTATTATTATTAATATTATTATTTATTATTATTATTATTATTATTATTATTAATATTATTTATTTATTTAAAGTCTGATATTGCGTACCACTGTTATGAATTATCAGCAGAAACCAATGGGCACTCCACCAGTAGCACCGTTTTTTTTCTAATAATAAACACACCCGCAACGATTGGCGTCGCTTAAGAAGATTCGAACCAGTTCCTAAGTCCATATATTTAGATGGTTCGGCATCTCATGCTTTGTATGCTCAGTTAAACCTTTGAAAGTTAAAGAATCACTGAGCTTTATTATATCACAACACAAAGAATGTATTCAACAAAATTAAATTAAAAACCCTTTCAATTTAATTGTTAAATCCTAGAGATATATATATATATATATATATATAGAGATATATATATATATATGTTATATATATATAGAAAGAGTATAGTATATGTTATTATTATATTAAAGTATATATATATATTAGTTATGGATATTTTATATTTGTATATATATATATTATATATATATAAGTATATATAAGTTAGTTAAGTATATATATATATAGTATATATGTATGCAGCAGTATAGGAGAGAAGATATATATATGTATATATAGAGAGAGAGAAGAGGTGATATATATATATATATATATATATATATATATATATATTATATATATAGATATTATATATATATATAAGTATATATACAAAGTATATATATATTTCAATGTATATATATATATATATATAAAATATATGATATATATATATATATACATATATACATAAAAATAAAAGTAAATTGACAACTTCAAATTAGATCTTACAACCTAGTCCAATGATTTTGCTCTCGTAAGAGATCCAGGCTGAAATTCCAATAACTGTTTCTAGGTCATGGAAAAGCAGAAACAAAACTGCATTTATAACACCAACTCATCACTGAACATAAAAGGCAGGTACCAAGAAAGTAACTGTTTCATAGGCTATTTTTTGTTCTTTCTTTGTTTTGAACTCTCAGCTTCCTCATATATATACATATATGGGAGGTGAGGTATGAGGTAAAGTTATATATACAGATATGTTATATATATATATATAAGAAATAAGATAGGTATATAAAGTAAGGTATATATAAGGACATATATATAAGTTTATCGTGCCTGTGCTGTGAGGTTGTTTCCTGAAATGCTTGGTCCCCAATGTCTGGCCTTTAATCAAAAGCTGTTTCAAACTTAGCTTTAGTTTCAATTAGATTTTCACCCTGAAGTCCCAGTGGGTGGTTTCATGTTCGTTTCTACTAAGTTTACATTTTGCCAGTCTTTTATGTAATTAATTACCCAGAGTTTTACCTTAAAATTTAATGTCAAACCTTTAAGCTAAGTTTGCCTTATTTTTATTATACACAATAGCTATGTAATCAGGATTTTTTGTGGTTTGATACTACCTTGAGTTAGCTTATATAGTCTTTAAATTTAAATTCATGTTTTAATTTATATTCTTCACTAATAGGGAAGTGTTTTTGCTATTTTAGCTTTATGTTTTAACATTTGTTTGTTTGTTTGTCTGATGTGAAAATGCAAGTAAGACTTAAATTTTGTTTATTTAGCATTTATCGGGTGTATGTTTAACTTTTTTACATTCTTTCAAACCTTTCCCAAAACACTGAAGCCAAAATTTCCCGAAGCCTTTACTATTACAAAAATTTTAATTTAAGTAATTAATTTAAGAATATAAACTTTGTAATTTAGGTTTTAGGTGTACGATCATTTCTTTTACATCTATTGATTTCTCAAGTTTTATTTCGTCTGTCTTGGTTGTTTTAGTTTTACTTGTTGTGCAGCGTGTGTGTGATGGCAGCTCGCGTAGGCGCCGCTTGACTTTTAATCAACATCCGCGGCTTAAGTTCAACTTTCGCTTCCGGGACATCACCCTTCAATCAACCCCAATCTTTGCTCTTGTCTGAGACCGGTGATGGATAAGAATTCATCCTCTAACTCGTTTAATGCATCCAACTACAACTTATTTCATAATTTCCGTCTAAAGGGTGGGGTATATATGCCTATGTTAACATAAACACCCTAGAAGATGCCCTGTGAATTTAGAATTCCAATTTGACACACCTATGATAAACTTTCTCCTTCTTAGCTGATAATAATCTTGTGGCTTCAAGTTAAATAGCTCCTTAACAAAAACAGATTTTCACGCCTTTTTTTGAATATCTTACTACTTCTCACGACTGTTATATCTTCACATCCAAATAATACTGAGGTCCCTATTTAGGATTAATGTACATAACACTTTCTGAACAATGGTTGGGGTCCCTCATGTCTCCAGACTTAGGTGAGAGAGCCTTGAAACTCATTCTCAGCATTCTCACCAATTCTGGAACAGAAATTAATTAAAGAAACCAATAATACATTCCCCTGGGATCGTCCTAAACCAATTTTTGAACACACTTGACCTATGTTTCACCACTAGTCCTTCTCTTAAAAACAACTAACTTTCGCTCCTATCAGTAAATCTGACCACAACCTTTTATATATCTCTGAATTTTAATACTTTCTCTCCAACAGCTCCATCCTGGGTCTCTTACCTGGTTTTCTTTCTGGCACTTTGCAGACTGTGGCTGATTTGGGGGCCTCGTGCTGTTTCTGCCGCCAACTATAATTGAATGAGACTGCTTTGTCTCTGGTGACGCTTCGACTTCTGCCGATAAGGTGGAGCTGCAATCGTTTATGCCTAGTTTTCTTCAAACGGCTCAATATCGGCTGCCGTTGATGGGGCGAGTTCATCATCTTCCATTTCCTCAGGAATGGTGTTTCTCAGGGACGCCGGCATATCTCCTACTTCTTTATTCTCATTTCTTTTCATACGATCTTCTCACCTGCAATATCTAACTCTATTCACTTATAGCGCCACGACTCGTATCCTTCATTCTTCAACCTTACTTCAATTTACCCTCTCTCTTACTTCTAGAATTGCCTCGTCTTAATCTTTCCGATTCTATTCTCGCTGATCTGGATAGAATTTCCCGGGGGGGCCGCCCGAACCTTAGAAATTCAATCTTTAAAAACTCAACTTCGCCAAAATTCCTAATCTTATTCCTTACAATGATTTCTCTTTATTCTCCATCTATACTTCGTCTCTCCTATTTGGACAATATAAACATTCTTGGCCCAAACATGCCTAAAGTGCAAAACATCTGGAAACCCCATCACAACGTCGTTAAGGCGCCCCCAAAGAAACTGGGGAGTTCTGTTTAGACTGCGAGACTTCTTTTCCTCTTCACAGCAGTACAAGGGCCTCATCCGCTCCTGTATGGAGTACTGCTCTCATATCTGG
>JABUQX010146294.1:15000-17500 GCA_015478945.1 Trachelipus rathkii | reverse complement strand
ATTATTATTATTATTATTATTATTATTATTATTATTATTATTTCATTATTTAATCATAATTATTATTATTATTACTTATTTAATATTATTTTATGATTATTATTACTATTTATTTATTATTATTATTATTATTATTATTATTATTATTATTATAATTCATTATTATTATTATTATTATTATTATTATTATTATTATTATTATTATTATTATTATTATTATTATTACATATTATGTTATTATTATTATTATTAATATTATTATTATTATTATTATTAATATTATAATTGTTAATATTATATCATTGGTATTATATTTTTTGATCTATTTTTAAATGTGTTAACATTTAAATGCTAAAAACTGATTGAGTTATTAAAAAACAGTGTTTGTTTTTTATTTATGTTGCAACTTTTTTTACTTCAATCTTCATCTTTTTTCACGTGTCTACTCTGAAATGAGGTAAGATTTATTCTGAAACTTTATCTGCTATATATTTTAATGTTAAGACTTTTGTCTTTGGACAACAGAGTTTAAGTCCGCATCTCCACACAGACAAGACAAGACAGATTACATATATATATATACGTATATATATATATATATACATATATGTTATTATTATATATATTATATTATTATTGCCATTATTACATATATTATATTATTATTAGCAAAGATACATATGTTGTTATGTTAATATATATTACATATATTATATTATATATATATATATTATTACATATACATATTATTATATATTATATATATTATTATTATTATAGTTAATATTTATATATAGATAATATATATATATATATATATTTATATATATATATATATATATATATTATATATATATATATATATTATTATATATATTATTTATATATTATTATTACATAAACATATTATTATTATATATGTTATTATTATTGATATATATATATATTATTATTATATATATTATTATTATTATTGTTATTATATGTTATTATATTATTGTTATATATATATATATATTATTATATATATTTATTTATATATTATTATTATTATTATTATTATACATATATTATTATATTATTATTACATTATATATATTATATTATTATTATTATTATTATTACTCCATATATATTATATATTACATATATACATATATTGGTTATTATATTATTTACATACATATATACATATACATATGCCATTATTATACATATTGTTGTTTTTAAGGAAACACAACCACACAGTGTTATTGTTATTATTATAGCATAAAGCAATGTTATAGTATATATATATATATATACATATATTATACATATATTATTATTTATTAGATATTATTACATGTATACATGATATGGTTATTATTATATATATATATATTATGTTATATTATTATTACATATATATATATATACATTATATATATATATATATATATAAGATATTAATATTAAAGAATATTACGTTATATATACATATGTATTACATATTATTATATTAATATATATATATATACATATTATACATATATATATATAGTATATAGAGTATATATATATACATATATATTACATATATTATTATATATATATTATTATACATATATACATATATATATTATTACATATTATTATATACATACATATATATATATATATATATATATATATATATATATATATACATATATATATATATATATATATATTTATATTATTTATATATATATATATATATATATATATATATATATATATATATATATATATATATATAAGTTATTATATACATATATATATATATATATATATATAATATATTTAGTCTTATATTTAGGCATACATGCGTAGAGAAGACATTGAACTCAGGAGATCTATTAATAGCATGTATCCTCAGAATTGCAAGTTAACAGATAGTAATATCTTGTGGTTTTCGGACCTTAAAAAGTTTGTCTTAAAGATGACGCTAATAAATGGACACAATTTTTATTATATCTTCTGATAAAAAGCAATGCTCATATTTTTCCACAAAAGTCCATAAAATATCTTACAATTTTGCTCTGATGGTGATATGATCAGATACTCTTTTTCTCCTACAATTTTCTTAATAAAATCATTTTGACTTTAAGAAAATCTTTTAATAAATGGACAATATGCATGTCAAATCTACTGATAATGTTACATGATCTCTCATATTAGAGCACCTTTAAAACAATAATGATTTCAACTTAAAAAATTTACATGATTTGCACTTATTTTTAATTGTTTGGTATTTTACTTTCAAGTAGTAAAGTAAGGAGAATTACAATTTTCACTAATATGTATGAGTTTTAGTAAACATTTTCATAACTAACATAAGGAGATATAAATATTTTGGGAGAAGAAAGTAATGAGAATATAGAATAATTTGGATAATTATATCAGTCACAAAATCATAGAATATTTTAGTTAAGTAAATTTTCGATACCGGAAAATAAAACAAGAAAAATCAGAATAA
>JABUQX010146294.1:7500-10000 GCA_015478945.1 Trachelipus rathkii | reverse complement strand
CATATATATTATTAATCAACAATAACAACAATAATAACAATAATAATAATAATAATAATAATAATAATAATAATAATAATAATAATAATAATAATACACACATTAATAATAATAATAATACACACACACACACACACACACACACACACACACACACACACACAATAATACATAATAATAATAATAACGAAGCAACCAGCTTTTCTTAAACAAATATCTTAAGCGTCAGAGATTAATCTAATGTCTTTCTATTCAGCTTAAAATATATATATATACAGTTATATATATATATATATATATTATACATACATATAGCAGGCTATTATTACAGCATATGTATATGTAGTTATTATTATATATATATACATATATATATACGGTATATATATATATATATTATTAAGTTATATATATATATATATATATATATATATATATATATATATATATATATATATATATATATATATATATATTACATATATATATGTTACTGTGACCCCCAAAACGGTTTAACCTCGATTTGCTTTATTTCCTATTTTTTTCGGAATTAAATGAAACTTCAGTTATAAATAGTTTGTTCTGTTAAGAACATGAAATTAATACGTGACAGTCTTTGGCTTGTTCTTTTTCATTCTAAAGGAAGTGTTCGAAAAGACTCATTTAGCTCCTCCTTGCATTTCTTGGAGGCGCAGCACAGAAAGTTGCATCCAAGATTGGTCCTTACAAACAGACCGAAGAACTGCCTAGCCTACCCCCGATGGTTTTCTTGAGTTTAGTGATGGTCCAGGGTCTCACTGCTTACACTCGGTCTTTGAGATAGCCCTAAAAGGAAGAAATCGGGGGCTAAGGTCTAGCTGGCGAGGTGCACCAAAACTGGCCTGAGACGATCACACATCCTTCAAAAGCCTCCCTTTAAGCCAATCTCTTTCGGATAGTTTGAGGTGTGAGAGCGGCTTACTTTTTCTGGGAACCAGATCTCTTTTCGCGGCTGACGTGATGGGAGAGGCTTGTAAAACACTCTAGAAGCGTTTTGAAGACCTCAACATACCTTTCTTTGGTAACTGACACTGTCGCGCCAGATTCCTCGAATAAAAATGGTCCGATGATGCCTCTAACCGAGACATGAATACTGTGCACTTAGAGGGGCTTGGTAGCCTCATTGAGTCTTGGAGGTCCCCAAAAAGACATTTTTCTCTCCTGTTCCACTTCTTTCCTTCATGATAAAGTGGCTCCATCTGGGGTTCAAAGGGAGTGTTAAGGAAATCTAGTCCTCCAGTAACTTGAATGCCATAGACTTTCTCTCGCTGGTTTGTCTAAGGCTGTAAGATTCTCTACTTCTGCCTGTGTATTTTGACTGGGTAAGCCCTTTTATATCGTTTTTTACAAAGTACTCTTCTTTAAGTCTCACGGATATAGATGGAATGACTTCGCTTGAGCACAGAGTGTCTCGGACTTTGCTGAACTGACTCTCTCACTCTCTCGACCAGTTTGGTTGTACGCTTCCTGGTACTTCCTGATTGGCTTGGATGGTTTTCACTTGCTGCATTGCATGTTCCTCCACGATTCCATACTTTTCTCAAAGTGGTACATCGAGTTCTGAATTCTTGCTTTTTGGAGGGGGCTTTCACATTCGAACTAATGCATGAAAGCTCCTGATTTTCTTTTTGGACGAACCTGTTTTGTAGTAACAATGTTTTTGGACAGATTATATATTCTTTACTCCAGTTTCAATTGAGGTCTACTTGACTTTACAGGCGCTGTTTCGCCATATCCTGTAAATATATATGAGTGGCAAGTATATATATATATATATATTATATATTAGTTATTAGCATATTGGTTATATATATATATTATTATTATTATTAAAGAAAGTTATATATATATATGATTATTATTATATTTTATATATATATATATTTAGAGAGAAATATCACCGCGGTATTATATCTTGCTTTGATCATCCCATATATATATATAGGTATATATATAGATGTTATTGGTTATTATTATTATTATTATTATTATTATTATTATTGGTTATTATTATTAATACATATAAGAAGATATATATATATTATTAATTTTTTACGGCTGTGCATAAGTGGTAACGGGTTATTATATTATATTATATTATTACGGTTATTATATTATGGTTATTACATTATTATATTGGTTATTATTATTATTATATATATATATTATTATTATTATTATTATATTATTATATTACGTATTATTATTATTATTATTAGATTATTGTTATATATTATTATTGGTTATTGTTGGTTATAAACAGATATTAGTAGATATATACATATATATATATTATTAGTATATATATATATTATTGTTATATATCATAGAATATTATTATTATTAAGTATATTGGTTATTACATACATATACATATATATATTATTATTATTAATATAATATTATGCTATATATATATATATATTATATATATACATATTATAAATAATAACTAATATTA
>JABUQX010146294.1:0-2500 GCA_015478945.1 Trachelipus rathkii | reverse complement strand
AGCATCGAAACAAGTGTCTGAGTTTAAATATTTAGGACATATTTTAGATGAAAAGGGAACGGATGATACAGTGTAGTAAAAAAGTTGTGAATGGTAGAAAGATGTCTGGTGAAATTAAATCGTTGGTGGATATAAAAGGACTAAGCCGTGAGTGCGCTAGGGTCTTATATGAGGGTATGTTGTTACCTGTGTTAATATATAGTAGTGAAACTATGGTCTGGAATAAGAGGTATAGATCTAAAGAACAAAGTGTTCAGATGGATTTGATAAAATGAGGAATGAACCCATTAGTGAGCTGTGTTGTGTAAAGAAAGGAGTAAATGAGAACATAAATGAAAGTACATTGAGATGATTTGGTCATGTGGAAAGGATGGATGATAGAGGGTTGGTTAAGCTGATGTATAGTGGTGAGTGTGTTGGTAATCGACCGGCTGGGAGACCGATGAGAAAGTGGATTGAGTCAGTAATGGAATGCCTGGAGGAGAGGAATTTGAGTTTGGCAGAGGCAAGAAGAAAGGTGCACAATAGGAGTGAAAGACGGGATTTTGAGATTGGGCATGGTTGTGTCCCACCTAGGCTAAGGGATGAACCCTATATTGCCGAGGTGCCATGGTGAGGGTCCGTCGCGGTCCCGTGAAACTCTCGGGTGGATTTTTCTGACTACGACGAGTTCTCTAAAAGGTATAAATGTGGATTTAAGACTGAGCTTTCTTTTCGACTATGTCATATTCTTTTACTGCTTTTCTGTTTCCAGTGCATGTATCGCATCTTACCCCCAGTCTTGGGAGAGAAGGTGGGTGATGATGATGATGATGATGATATATATATTATATATATATTAAGGGGTTGTTGGTTATTGCTGGTTATTGTTGTTATTATTAGCAAGGTGAAGAGCAGCTATATACAGGTATTGTTGTTATTATTACGAGCATATATACATTATACAGCAGCATATGTTATTATTACTATTACTATATTACTATATATTACGCATATTATATATATATATATATATATATAAGGGGCGTATATTATTATACATATATATATATTATATATTATATATTACTATGTTATTATATTATTATTAGCTATATTATTATGTTATTATAGCATATATATATATGCTATATATGGAAGAAGAAGAAATATATATATATATATATATATATATATATATATATGTGTGTATATATATTTGTATATATTTATTTATATATAGATTAAGGTAGGTTATTATTATATATATATATATATATAAATGTTTGTATGCATGCTTGAATGTATTTATTAAAATATAATATTGACCATTTTTGCATTATAGGATAAGGAAGTTTATTGCTTGCGCTCAAAACCAATTCTATTTATTCTTAATTGAATCGGTTTTATTGGATGATTTTTATGCCATATTTCGCTAAAACAGATGTCTATAAGAATATATATATATAGATATTAGATATTAAAAATATTATTATTATTATTATATACATATATTATTATTATTATTATTATTATTATTATTATTATTATTATTATTATTATTATTATTATTATTACATATTATATTATTGTTATTATTATTATTATTATGTACTATTGTTATTGTTGGTGCTATTATTATTATACATATTATTGGTTATTGTTACATATATATTATACATATGCATATATTAATACATATATTATTAGTAGCACAGTTACTTATATTGTTATTATTACTACTACTATTATTACATAAACATTATTATTATTATTATATATTATATATATATATTATTACTACTATTATGTTATGTTATTATTAATATTGGCTATTACATGATACATACATATTATTATTGGTTGCCATTGCTATTATTATTATTATTATATTATTTCATACATATACATATATTATTATTATATTATATAGATATATTACATATATTATTATTATTATTATTATTATGCATATATATTATTACATATTATTATTATTATTATATTATTATTATATATTATTATTATTATTATTGTTATTACACAGCATACATATATTATATTACATATTGTTATTATTACATATATATTATACATATTATTATTATATTATTATTATTACATATACATATTATTATATTATTATTATATTAATACTGTGTTATTGTTATATGATATATTATTATATTATATACATACATTACATATACATATAATACATATATATATATATTATATATATATATATTTATATAAATATATATATATATATATATATTATATATATACAAAAAATATTATTATTAAGTTATTATTATTATTATATATGCTGTTGGTTATATATATATATATTATACATATATATATATATAATTAATAATAATAATAATAATAATAATAATAAATAATTTAATAATGAATAATAATAATAATAATAATAATTGAAGCGCACGAAAACGCGAAAGCGCGTTTCACGATAAATGCGAAACGATAACACCAATCAATTGAACGAAGTACAATG
>JABUQX010146293.1:10000-12500 GCA_015478945.1 Trachelipus rathkii | reverse complement strand
GCACCTGTATTTAGCAATATTTTTATGGAACTGTTAGAAACCTACCACATTTTTCCGAAATTTCCCACCATAAACTGGTACCGTTATGTTGATGACGTACTTGCCCTAGTTCCAAAGGACATTAACACAAACACAGTTTTAAATTTTATTAATAATTTACACCCTGAAATAAAATTTACAATAGAAACATCGTCTGAAAATAAAATACATTTTTTAGATTTACTTATTTCCTGGTCTAACTCCCAATTTCCCTCTTTCAGTATCTATCGTAAACCCACCTCCTCACTGGTATTCCGATCATGATGTCTCCACCAAATCTGCAGTTTTAAGTAACCTCTTTTTCATAGTGATGAGAGATGTTAGTCCACAACACATGGATTCTGAAATTAAAACCATTATAAATATTTTCAAAAGAATAAAATATCCTTTCAACATCGTCAGTAACGCGTTACGAAAAGCCAAACAAAAATACCTTAAAAGTTCCACCAATAGTAACACTTTCTCCAACATTTTACCAATCCCCAACCTTCACAAAAATATCATTCGTAACTTCTTACCCAATAATATACAAACCGTGAAATCTAATAGTATAACCTTAAAACAAGCCCTTAACTGTAAAAATAATAACCCTATTAAAGACTCCGGCATATACTCAATAAACTGTAATAACTGCCTGCAAAAATACATAGGAGAAACTAACAACTTTAAAATCCGTATCGGTCAACATAAGGACGATTTAAAATCTGGTAAACAAGCTTCCGCACTCGTAAAACACCGCCATAACCTAAATCATTTCATAAATACTAACACATTCACTATCATAAAACCTATACAAAATACAGTTAACAGAAAAATTACGGAATCCTTCATCATAAAAAACACCAACAATTTCAACTTACAAAGAGGTGAATATCAAATAGATGAAATAACCAATAAATATCTTAAAGAATCTCCCTCATTAAATAGTTTAATAAAAAAATGTTAATCCCTCTGAAAATATTACCGAAAAATTCTCATCACTATGAAACTTCTACAAGACGACCAAGTTGCCAACTCATTCAAGAAAAGTAGTCATAATCAGAATAAGCATTATTTTTCAACCTCAGTCCTGACGAAGTGAGACGCGAACGTCCACGAAAGCTCGGCTGTGTCATTATTTATATAATCAATCATCTATATTATTTACTAAATTGTGAATTTTATTGGTAATTTTAAGTGTTCAATATTCATTAAATGTTAAAATAAAAAAAAAAATTTTGTTGAAACCTCTGGCTATTCTTCTGTAAATAATAAAGCTACGCGTAGATTGTAGCCATATACTCTATATTAATATTAATATTAATATTATTAATATTATTAATATTAATATTAATATTAATATTAATATATTAATAATAATATATAATAATAAGAATAATATTAATATTAATATTAATATTAATATTAATATTAATATTAATATTAATATTAATATTCAAAATACAATTAATATTAAATATTAATATTAATACTAATGTTAATATTCATATATTATTAATATTAATATTACTTATATTTATATTAATTTAATATTAATATTAATATTACTGTATTAATATAATATTAAATATAAATAATAATATTTAATATTATGATAATATTAATATTATCAATTAATATTAATACAAAGAGCAAGCACTTGAGGTTAGGCGAAGAAATTTTGAAGGCGACTCACAACATCCAACCATATAGAAGCTTGTTTAGGATGAGAAGTAAATGTAATCCTTTCAAATATGATCAATAGACAATAAAACACCAAGAACATAAATTAAAAATAAAGGTTTGAGATGTGTATTTTCGAAGAATATATATATATATATATATATATATATATATATATATATATATATATATATATTTATATATATATATATATATATATATATATATATATATATATATAAATATATATATATATATATATATATATATATATATATATATATATATATATATATATATATATATATATTATATATAAAAACAATATTATAATATATATATATATATATATATATATATATATATATATATATATATATATATATATATATATATATATATATATATATATATATATATATATATATATATATATATAGTGCAAATATATATATATCTATATATATATATATATAACAGAGATATATATATATATATATATATATATATATATATATATATATATATATATATATATATATATATATATATATATATATATTTCTATATATCTTATATATTTATATATATATAAATATATATATATATATATATATATATATATATATATATATATATATATATATATATATATATATATATATATATATATATATATATATATATATATATATATATATATATATATATATAATGGAGCTTTGGCTAGGATAGGACAGGCCTAGCAAGCCGGTATCTGAAATTTACTTGTTTATAAACCTCAGAACAGAATTGACCA
>JABUQX010146292.1:25000-34875 GCA_015478945.1 Trachelipus rathkii | reverse complement strand
TAGCATATATATATATATATAATTTTCAATATTTTGTAAATTATATATATATATATATATATATATATATATATATATATATATAGCATATAGTTATATATATATATTATATAGTTATATATATATATATATATATATATATATATATATATATATATATATATATAACTATATATATATATATATATATATATATATAGTATTTTACACGGCCATGTAGGGGGCTCGAGCCGACGGGGAACAGAGGGGGGGACGTTTTCCATACCCCGTAGGGGAGGGGTGGAGGAACCCCCGCGACACCCAAATACCAAAGAGCAGTTGTGCACTGTTAGGCAACTCAAAGATTGCATTCCCTGTCCAAACAATACTTAGTCATTTATATTTCATATTTGGTTGTGCTCAAAGCATATTTATTTTATAAATTAAAATAGTACCTTTATGTGAATAATAATTGCAAATATAATATTAATAACTTTTTTATGTTTGTGTTTATTTAAAATATTCCATTTCCATTTTCAAGTAAGTATTAACAATAAAGTTTAGCTACTAGCTTTTATGTTCTTTAACATGATTACAATTTACAAGAAGATTTCTTTAACTAGCTATAATATAAAGAATAAAAAAATAATGAAAGAAGAGACCTCAATTAATCAGCCGAAAAGTTAAAATAAAAAGGCTATTACTCAAACACGACATATTAAAATACTCCTTTAAGATAGAGATAGATATCATTCAATACTAAATTCAAAATTCACAAATTGTGATGCAAAAACATTAAGCTTTCTCTACTAGTATCTGGCGAGAGACTGTCTCTTTTTGGGATGTTTACATTCTTACCTACACTATAAATACGCTCTCTCGACTGATGAAGGAGGTGCTGATAATTATTTGCCTGCAAGCACTGATAATAATGGAAACCTTGGCCCATTTTCATGCCACCACATGAAAGGATTCTCTTCTGTAGGCAGCATCTCATGTTTTCGTAGAGCCTCATCTCCTCTTTCACAGACTGCAAATTTGAATTATCTTTGCTCCTTGATGACTGTCTCTTCAGTTTTTACGATGAGGTTCCCTGGTGTGATTCCTTTGAAGGTGAATGATGTCAATGCAATTTCGGCCATGAACTTATCAAAGTCTAACATATCCAAATCCTCATCTTCAGTAGGTTTATTTGCTGAAAAGCCACCATCGTCACTATCAGTGCTGTTGCCAGGGGTTGCAGATAAGGCGGCTTCCACTTCTCTGTTTCTCTTTTTTCTTCTTTTTTTTTTTTTTTTTTTTTTGTCAAGCGAGCAAGCTCCTCGGTTATGCTATTTTAATGCATTCTAGAAGTGGTTCACCGTCGGAGGTGCCATTCTTGTGGGGTTTCAGCTAGCTTAAGGAATTCTTTATTAGAACCTTTTATTTATTTATTTTTTTACAGTTGTCACCGCCGCTCACGGGCAGAACCCTATTCAAGGAGTGGGTGTTGAACGCCTCAAAAATTCATCTAACGCAAATTACGCAGATGAGCACAGACGCAGGCTTTAAAGTGACGGAAATAAAGTGAGTAGAAACACAGATGATGGAAGAGAATTTCACAGAACAGGTGGCAGGAAAGAAAGAAGCACCGCAGCGAACCAGTCTTGAGTTACTAACATCAACACAAAACTCATGTGCCGACACAGCACCCCTTGTGCTACGAGGGCGTCGTAAAGGTGGTGGTACGCGAGTGGATAGTTCCCTCAAGCACTTGCCTCTACAGTACCTATAGAAAAGGGATAAAGCACCAACATCGCGCCGCAAATATAAAGGGTCAAGTGAACTAGAAAGTACAGGACAGTTTATAAGTCTTGGCCTTTGACTCGACCCTATCCAAAAGCCGGTTGAAACAGCCCCCGCCCCCACAGATATGAGAGCAGTACTACTCCATACAAGGCGGATGAGACCCTTGTATAGGTGGAGTAACTGTGAAGAGGAAAAAGTCTTGCACTCTAAACAGAACTCCCAGTTTCTTTGAGGCCCCTAGCAACCACTGTGATTTGAGGTTTTCAAAAAATTTTTTTGTTTATGTTAAGGCCAAGGATGTTTATATTGTCAACAGGAGAGACGAGAGAACCGTCGAAAGAGATAGAAAAGTTAAGTGTCTTAGAGAGAGAGATTTGTAGAAGTTGGGTTTTTAAAGAATTAAATTTCACAAGCTTGAGATGACCCAACCTGAAATTCTATCCAGATTAGCGAGAATAGAACGGAAAGATTAAGACGAGAGGCAATTCCAGAAGTAAAAGAGGAGCAGAATTGATATGAGTTGAAGAATGAAGGGTCAAGTCATCGACATATGAGTGAATAGAGTTAGAGATGTGCGGGTGAGAAGATCATTGATGAAAAGCAGGAAAAAAGTAGGAGATAAACAGAACCCTAAGGAACACCACTATTGACAGAAAAGAAGAAGAAGTCGCCCCATCAACAACAGCCGACATTGAGCGATTTGAAAGAAAGCTAGATAAAAGTAAGCAAAGAGAGAAGGATGAAACCCAAAGGAGGGGAGTTTGAAGCAGGCAGTGACGCGTGCCATACCCGGTCATATATACTTTTGATATGTCAAGCGCCACCACACAAGTTCTCCTGTAGTTCTAAGGGCGGAAAACCATAAATCTGTTAAATAGGAAAGTATATCGCCAGTAGATCTCGAGCACCGAAAGCCGTACTGGTAATCAGAAAGAAGAGAAAGAGATTCCAGATGATCTAAGAAGTGAGAGTTGAGAAGGTTTCAAAGATCTTAGAAAGAATACAAGTGAGAGCTATAGGGCGATAGTTAGAAGGATCAGAGCAGCATCATTTTTTCTGAATAGGTTGGACATATGCGTACTTCCAACACTGAGGGAAAAGTGCTAGTATTGAGGCAGAGAGAATATAACGAGGGGCGTGGTCAGCACGGAAGCACACTTCTTCAAAACTCGGGGAATGCCATCCGCGCCACCCGCCTTCCTAACGTTCATTGATTTCAGAGCTCATGCACCTGATCAAATGAAATGACAGGTAAAGGTGCATATTACACCTGAGAGGAGAAGGAGGAGGAAGAGGAATTCCAGAATCGTCCAGGGTTGTTAGAGGAAAATAGGAGGCCAAAGAGATGATTGGCCTTTTCAGTTGGAGTATTAATAACAGAATCATCAGAGCGAATAAGAGGAGGAAAGGATGATTTACAGAAGTTGTTAGAGATGTTTTTGGCAAGAGGCCAGAGAGATTTGTCAGTAGGAGAACCAAGGAGGTCAGCGCATTTTCGTTTAATGAAAGTCCGCTTTGCTCGTCGAAGAGCATCCCTGCAACGATTTCTAGCTGAATGAAAATTGGCAAGAGTGATAGGAGAACGAGAATTTTTCCACACCCGATAAGCATTGTCTCTAGCCTGAATGGCCAGGGAACAAGGACGATCGAACCATGGATTTTGAGGAGAAAAAGATTTAGTCCAAGAAGGAATGAACCTGCTCATCCTATTAACAATTACAGTTCCCACTTTATCGGCAGAATCTGAAGCGTCTTAAGAGTCAAAGCAGTCACTTCAATTATAGTTAGCGTAGAAGCAACGCAATGCCCCAATCGGCCCGATCAAAGTGCCAGAAAAACCGCATAGGGCAGGATGGAGATGTTGGAGAGAAAGTATTAAAATTAAGTGATATAAGGTTGTGGTCAGATTTACCGATGGGAGCGAAGGTGGTGTATTTATAGAGAGAAGGACTAGTGGTGAAACATAGGTCAAGTGTGTTCAAGAATCGGTTGGGACGATCCAGAATGTGTGTAGGTTATTTAATCAGTTGCTCCAGATCCCAACTAAATCAGTACGAGAGGAATCCAACAATTCAGTTTTGTGTACATTGAAATCCCCTAAATAGAGGACCTCAGTATTTGGATGAGAAGATATAACAGTCTCGTGAGAAGTAGTAAGTAATCAAAAGGTATGACAATCTGTTCAGCAGTAGAACAGTAGCAGAAGCTTACTGTTAATATTGTAGAAGGGGTGAAAGATTTTAAGCCAGTTATGAACATCGAAGTTAGGAGATCCGAGATTCGAGACGTGTTATAGGAATGTTTATATTTTTTGTATAGTATATATATACTCCACCCTTCAAACGGAAATTATAAAATAAGTTATAGTTGGATATTAAACGAGTTGAAGGATGAATTCTTAGCCATCTGGGTCTCAGACAAGAGCATAAAATTAGGTTTAGAGTTGGAGAGGTAGTATTCCATGGATGCAGAGTTAGAGTGCAAGCCATTGATGTTGGTAAAGTCAAAAGAAAGCCACGCCTGTGCAAATCTGCTATCATACACGCACACGCACACGCACACGCACACGCACACGCACACGCACACGCACACGCACACGCACACGCACACGCACACGCACACGCAATCACAAAAAAAAAAAAAAAAAAGAAACAAAAAAAAAAAAACAAAGGAGAAATGAGGAAAATTCTATTCGTACGCTAAAACCTAAATTTTAAACGATAAAACCCTATTTACAGCAAATATCTAAAATATGAATAATCCAGAAAGTTTAAAAACACTCACGCACTCACACGCTCTCACGAAATTGCGTACAAAAAAAAAATACTATTGATCAACTAAAAAAGTAGATAAATCTGTATAAATTATAATAATGGCTGTCCAAATAGGTAAATTTTACGCTAAAGACCAAGTTGGAGAAACGCTAAAAATCTAAGTTAAAAAGGAAATCTAGGAAAAAAAAAACATAACTTGGTACTATACGAACTACTTATTATTGAATTCAAAGTTTGTCATAATTTTTCACCAAAAATGTAAGAAGTATCGGTAAGTATCGGCCATTTTAACTGATACCGATACCATCAAAAATGGCCGATACTACTGATACCGATACTATCGGTACATCCCTAATATATATATATATATATATATATATATATAATATATATATATATATATATATATATATATATATATATATATATATATATATATATATATATATATATATATATATATATATATAAATATATATATATATATATATATATATAAGTATGACATTCAATATGATCTTTCTCCTGTAATTGTTTGTGGGGAAAGATGTAAATTATGCGTATTTTATTTTTTTCTATGTACATTATCGAAAAAAATCTTCAAATGCTCATGGTGCCAGAGTATTTTTTTTTTTTTAAACAATGCAAAGTGAAATAAATTATAAATATAAAAATAAATTACATTAAGTGTGCTGTGATACGTTGGCAAGGTTTTGCTGGGTTACGTTATTTCATAGATTTAAACCTTTAATATTTCTTTAATTAGCTTTTTCCTATTAGAATCTTTAGAAGCGACTGGTAACTTTAACTTTATGCCATTAGTTAAAACCTTCTAAAGTGGAAATTAAAATTTTTAATAAATTTTAAAACCTACTGAATAGTCATATATATATATATATATATATATATATATATATATATATATATATATATATATATATATATATATATATATATATATATATATATATATATATATATATATATATATTGTAGCTGACCGGCCTTTCATTTAACCATAAAACATTTACACCTTTTAGTTGCAACAATGATGAGGAATAAAATAAACAAAATTTCCGTAAAATATAATTCAAAAACGCCACTCTTTAAACAATGAACAGTCATTTTCTTAAAAGCATTAAAATCAGTATCATATAAAATAAACAATTTCTTTATTAAAAAAATGAGCAATTATCAATTTCCATGAAACAATTCTTGTAGCTTTAACCTTAATAACTCCATCGATAAACTGTAACTTGCTCCTCAAAATTCACGGTAACCTCAAAACAATTCCTGTAACTTTAACCCTAATAACAAACACCTCTACGTAGTATATTTGTTCAAGATCCCATTATAACAACATAAAATAAACTTACAAGTAATCACAGTGCAAATGGCAATAACAAACCCAAAACCTCGTCCTCTCAGTTCCTCGTCGGATCTCTCCTCGATCAAATTTTGGTCAATCCACCTCGCCGCTCCAGTCGCACTCTGAAACCTTCAGTCAGGAACCGCCCTAATACTGCAAATCTGGCCAGCTCCTGTGGATCTCCCTCCACCTGGACGAGTCGATCCCGCCAATTCCCTAAAAGAAACAAAGCCCGAATCTGCCGATCACCAGCCTCGGATTCGTTCCTTCAAATGCATAAAATAGCAAACCATAAAATTTAATCGTCAAAACTTTAACACTTTTAAAAAAACACAAACTTATTCAACTTTTACCGCCTTCTGATTCTACTCTGTCATTTCCTAACTTTTCTGTTGACACCACAATCCTCCCGACTCAAACACAATTTTCCTTGTAACTTATCACGGACTATCTTCCAAAATCCAAAAATCAATCTATCCTTTTTAAGTTTCAACCCAAGCTCAACTTCTTTCATTGTTAGTTGGTTTGCTCCTATGACATAACTCCCATTATAATATATATATATATATATATATATATATATATATATATATATATATATATATATATATATATATATATATATATATATATATATATATATATATATATATATATATATTATCGGTGGATATAGTGTCAGCTTCCAACTCCATGTTCTTGTCGGACACCCTGGGAACGAATTTGGTCTGTTGTAGGACCTGTTCGGCCAACGGAGAAATGGCTAGGGCAGGATAGGCCTAGCAAGCTACTGCCTGAAAGAAAATGCTTGCAATACCCTTGAAACACCCTCGGAACCACGCAGAACTCATGGATTTAGACTTAGGAAACGAAATAGGACTGCGAATTTGGATTGTACTTTTAAAAAGATTAAATTGGCTACAATAAATGTGGGTACGTATAGAGAAAAGGAAGAGGAGATCGTGGAGATGATGAAGGCAAGACAGATAGATGTGGTGGGGATGTCGGAGATGAGAGTGGAGGGAGAAGAAAGTGGCAGAGATTTGGACGGAGGATATGTGCTAGCTTACAGGGGAGTCGATGAGGGAATAAAGAAACATGGTGTAGGGTTTATTTTTGGACCAAAGATTACACCTTTCATACAGGAAGTGAGAGGGGTAAACGAGAGATTGATTATAAGTACCTTTAAAATCAAGAGAAAAAAATACAAGTTATATCAAGTATATGCTCCACAACAGGGAAATCCAGAGGAGGAGAAGAAAAGTTTGATGGATTTGGTGGAGGAGAGCGGCGTGGAAGGTGAGAGCTAGGACAATATGCTGCAACTGTTGATGAGTGATTTTAATGCCAGAGTGGGAAAGAAGAAATGAGATGAAGAGGATATTGGGTTCACATGGAAAAACGAGGGAATTTAAAAATCATGAATGGATTCTTCAAACATAGAGAATCTCATAAGTTCACGAGATATAGGTGGAACCAAAACATTGAATGTTTTGACCAAAAATCTATTACCCAGGCCTGCGACCAAAATGTTCCTGGGGTTTAATAGGTGGTTGTTAATGAAATTTGTCTCTTAAATCCAAATCAAGCATTCATATTGCTCAATCAGGTCTAGTTTTTAAGATACAGACCGAGCTCCCTAGATGGCATTAGAGAGCTCAGTCTCTAGCTGACCGCGGGCGCGAGTGGTTGTGTGTTGCTTGCTCACTCTCCAACTAAGTGTTCTTACTTTAATCCATGACTGTTCTCATCTAGGAACAGTGTTTAAAGTGTATTTCTAAAGCTTTATTTATCTTTGTGAATTTTTTTGCAGGCAGATACATTAGCAAAACTCCTAATATTTCATAAAAATGAATAGAAAGTGTAAAAACAGTCCTGATAGATTTTGTTATGTGTGTGGCAAAGTAACTTTTAGTGACCAGCAATGCACTATAACGCCGTTAGTAAAGTTCCTTTACAATGCATATTTTGGAATAAAGCTAGGAGATCAAGACAAAACCTTTGCTCCACATATGTGCTGCAAAGCCTGTATCATAGCCTTAAGGCGCTGGAGTGAGGGCAAAACGAATTGTTTGTCATTTGGTGTACCTATGGTGTGGAGAGAAGGCAAGGACCATATTACAGACTGCTATTTTTGCATGACCAATCTCAAAGGTGAGATAATTACTTTACGAATATAGTCCTTGACAAATCTAGAAAGGTTTATAAAAATCTTTTGGTAGCCTATTGAAATTGTAATTGTGTATAAAAATAGTGTATTATTCTGGTAGAGAAATTGTGGTTAAATTTATATATATATATATATATATATATATATATATATATATATATATATATATATATATATATATATATATATATATATATATATATATATATATATATATATATATATATAAGAGTATATATATATATTATTACATATATTACATACATACATATTATTGTTATTATTATTATACATATATTATTATTATTATTGGTTATTATTACATACATATATTATTAAGTTAAGTTATTAATAAAGTATACATATTATATATATATATTATTATTATGATTTTATTATTATTATATTATTATTATTATATTATTATTATTATGTTATATATATATTATTATAGTTATTATTATTATACATATTATTATATATATATATTATTATATTATTACTATATTATTATTATTATTCGTATATATATATATTATTGGTTATTATTATTATATATTATTATTAAGTTATTATTATTATTATTATTATTGATAGTTATATTATTATATTATTACATTATTATATTAAGAGCAGGTATATATTATTACATATATATATATATACATATATATATATATATATTATATATATATATATATATAGTATATATATATATATATATATATATATATTTATATATATATATATATATATATAAGTATATATATATATATATATATATATATATATATATATATATATATATATATATATATATATATATATATATATATATTTTATATATATATATATATATATATATATATATATATACTCTTAAATTGTATATAAAAATTGATTGTATTTAAAATTGGTAAATTTTCCTGGTATGAAAATTGTGTATAAAAGTGTGGAAACGAGGGTCGAGTGAATTAATATTATGTAAATTAAGTAGGCGAAACCTTTTTTCAGGTATCAATAAGAAGAACAAGCACACTGTAGTCTACCCTGATGTTCCTTCTGCCATTAAACCACAACCACATGGTCCAGGAGTTCCAGTTCCTTCTCCACCTGAAAATACTGAGCTACAAGACAATATAGAAGATATAGAAGTGGATGACACTGACACTTCAGTGACATATCAGCCTACGTCTACAAACACTTCGTCAAGACCACTCACTCAAAGTAAATTAAATGACTTGACTAGAGATCTTGGTCTTTCTAAAGAGAACGCACAACTTCTTGCATCCCGTCTTAGTGAGAACAACCTCCTCTCTCAAGAAACTACATACTTTTGGTTCAGAAATAGAGACGAAGAGTTTTGAAAGTTCTTTGCAGTTGCTTCTTGCAGCTATTTGGTGTATTGCAATGATGTAAAAGGTTTAATTGAGGCATTTGGCGTTCCTTACCAACCAAGTGAATGGAGGCTCTTCATTGATTCTTCTAGCAGAAGCTTGAAGGCAGTACTTTTAAATATTGGCAATAAAATGGCATCCGTACCTATTGCCCATTCAGTTCAGTTAACAGAAAGCTACAAAAATATGGAAGTATTGATTAATACAATCAAGTACTCTAACCACAACTGGTTAATATGTGGTGATCTCAAGGTAAGATATATTTCCCAGTTTCTTCTTGTCATTATAAATCTTCATTTTTAAAAAAATTACCTATGAAAAAATATAAGTTCTTAGAAACCATGTACATCAATATGCAAGCATAAAGACAGTTTTCAATTTTAATTTACTACATTTAA
>JABUQX010146292.1:17500-20000 GCA_015478945.1 Trachelipus rathkii | reverse complement strand
ACAATGGAGGACCACACACCACTGCTTATTATTATTATTATTATATATATATATATATATATATTATATATATATATATATATATATATATATATATATATATTATATATATATATATATATATATATATATATATATATTATATATATATATATATATATATATATATATATATATTATAGAAGAAATGAGGAGAAGAATCATTTTCAATATAGTAAATGTTTACCTTCAATGGAAGTCATCATACCTAACTATCACTATATCTTCATTGACCCTACATTCTTTCCTTTTGTGACTATATTTCCTTCCAAAATTGCACCAGAGGAAGTCACCATCAAGCTTCATGCATGCTTGCAGAACTTCCTCTTTATTCAGTTGGTAATTCACCTTCAATGAAGATCAATCACTTCATCTACTGAGCAACAGAAACAAAAGTACATTTTAGTGAATGTGGTGTTTCAATGCGCTCTGATTTTAGGGCGGAATGTATGTAGTGTTCAGTATAATAGTTTAATAAGTTATATAATATCTAAAAATAATTGTTTAAAAATGTTGGTTTAAAAGTGATCAAATCATTATGTTAAACATAAAAAAAGGTTTTCTCTAATAAAAAGAAAAATAAAAATTTACTTCTTGGATAACATTTTAGACTAATGTATCAATTTTATTTAAAGCATAAAAAAGTACATTTGTAACGTATTATCTGTAAATCTCATTATAATATTTTATTATTTATGTTTGTTATTGTAATATAATATTTTATATCATATGATATAAATATTATATAAATATTATGTAAATAACTGTATTTATGTTGATTTGTAAGCACATATATTACGTGATCATTTTACCACCAAAATTGATGTATCGTTTGCAAAAACACCAGGTCGAGCACAGTGCAACAAAGATTAAATATATAACATTTTTTATTAAAAAAAAAAATCTTCATATACATGTGTCGATTACAACAAACATTTTGTATAAATTTAAATGGATTTTAAGAATATAACCATTTCAATAATCAAAGCTGTTTTAACTTATTTATATAGAGATAAGTTCAAAAATAAAAAAATAAAAAGGGTTATGATGATTTTTTTTCTTGGTTTGCTCAATCTCCGGTAGCCAGTGTAATACACAGCTTCCTAGGTGCGAAAGAGGCGACGTCCACAGTGAAAAAGTAAACTAGAGTTATAACAGGTTATTTAGGTTCTTTAATGTAAGATTACTTTGAAGAACTATCAAAGAAATCTCAACAACTACTACCTGTTAAAGATGAGCTGAAAGAAAGAAATAACTAAATTTTTTCACTTTTATATATATATATATATATATATATATATATATAGTATATATAATATATATATATATATATATATATATATATATATATATATATATATATATATATATATATATATATATATATATATATATATATATATATATATATATATATATATATATATATATATATATATATATATATTTTGAAAGGGATATTGTGGAGAGTTGATTTTCTTTTCTTCTCTATATATGTAGTTTGATTCCTGGTATCTTCAAACGACTTCCTTTATGTTGAAATATCTAAGTATCCTTTAAAATTAACTTAATTGTTTTCACTTTGGAAGTAGTCTCAACATTTATAAAGCTTTGCTCTACTCATCCGGATTTGGAGACTAAGCAGCAATAAAAATAATTGTTAGAACTCTCTTTAGCTTAACTTTATAAAGAGTAGAGTTTAAAAACTCTTCTTATAGAAGTAACATCTTAAGAGTAAAAGAAAAAGAATTCAACACTCACCATGACTTCTTGATACAAAGAAACCTCAAACCTGCAAACCCTTTTTCTAAGAATAAAGAAGTTCTCATAATCATTCAGTTGAAATTCGCAAGGCGAACTCCGTAGATTTACGTCAATTTTGTACTAGATATATATACAAATTAAACAACATTTTTGAAAGCGGGACACAGAGAACTGCGAATTCAAACACTGTACTTCATCAAAAAATATTTACATAATCAGAAATAGACCGCGAATGAAAAACTACAGCATAAGGATTCCCTTCTTCCCTCGTGGGAAAGAAAATAAATTCTATCACTACTTAGCAATCTACATGTTTTAATCGTATTTACAGAGTCAAAGAGAAAGGCTAGAATTACACTTTCTTTAGAACTTAATTTACTTTTCTAAATTGTTCTTGAAGTTTCTAACTTTTCCTTGAAATTTTTGAAAGATAAACTTTTTCTCTTTTTAAAACACTTGAACACTATATATATATATATATATATATATATATATATATATATATATAGCATATATATATATATATAGAGAGTAAGATATGTATATATATATATATATATATATATATATATATATATATAAGTTATATATATATATATTTATATATATATATATATAAATGAATAAAAATATAATTTTAAATTTGAAAATAAAAGAAGCTGCTATAAATGATTTCTGGTCTAAAAGTGGAGGTTTC
>JABUQX010146292.1:10000-12500 GCA_015478945.1 Trachelipus rathkii | reverse complement strand
GTTGGTGGTGGTAAGCTTCTGAATGGAATCAAAAGTATGTATGACGATAGTGAAGCGTGTGTAAGAATAAATGGTGTCAATGGTGATTGGTTTTATTAATAGCGGAGTGAGACAGGGTTATGTTATGTCTCCTTGGTTATTCAATTTATATATGGATGGGGTTATGAAAGAATTAGAGGTGGGGGTGGCAGGAAATGGTGTTAGAATGATGGAGAATGGAGATGAGTGGAGGTGCCCTACCTATTATATGCGGATGATTTGGTTCTGTGTGGCGAATCTGAAGAGAGTTTGAGAGGATTGGTAGAGAGATTTGGCAGGGTTTGTAAAAGGAGGGGTTTGAAAGTAAACGTAGATAAGAGTAAGGTTATGGTTGTGAGTGAGAACAGTCCTTAGTGTGAAGTTATGTTAGATGGTGAGCAGCTGGAACAAGTGTCTGAGTTTAAATATTTAGGATATGTGTTGGATGAGAAGGAACGGATGATGCAGTGTGTAGTAGGAAAGTTAGAATGGCAGGAAGGTGGATTGTGTAATTAAATCGTTGGTGAAATGGGGTGCTGACTAAGTCTGGAATGCAGGAAGGTCTTGGTGGTATGAGGGTATGTTGTTACCTGTGTTATTGTATAGTAGTGAGACTATGGTCTGGAATAAGAAGTATAGATCTAAAGTTCAATGTGTTCAGATGGACAATCTTAGGGGCGTGCTAGGTGTGAGAAGAATTAATAAAATGAGGAATGAACGTATTAGAGAGTTGTGTGGTGTGAAGAAAGGGGTAAATGAGAGAATAAATGAAAGTATGTTGAGATGGTTTGGTCATATGGAAAGGATGAATGATAGTCGGTTGGTTAAGCGGATGTATAGTGGTGAGTGTGTTGAACCGACCGGCTGGGAGACCGAAGAAAAAGTGGATTGAGTCAGTAAAGGAATGTTTGCAGGAGAGAAATGTGAGTTTGGCAGAGGCGAAAAGAAAGGTGTATGATAGGAGAGAACAGGTGGGTTGTAGTGTATGGGTGTGGCAAATGAGGCTAGGATGAACCTTACATTTGAAGATTTACTCATAGTGAGGATCTGTCGCATCCTGAAGCTTCTTAGGGTGGATTTTCTGATTGCGACGAGTTCTCACTAATTAATGGTACAGAGGGGGCGGTAAGGCTGGGCTTTCTTTTCGACTTTTGACATATTCCTACTGCTTTTCTTCCGATGCTTGTCACGCACCTTACTCCCCATCGTGGGAAAAAAATGTAGATGAAGAAGAAGAAGAAGAAGAAGAAGAAGAAGAAGAAGAAGAAGAAGAAGAAGAAGAAGAAGAAGAAGAAGAAGAAGAAGAAGAAGAAGAAGAAGAAGAAGAAGAAGAAGAAGAAAAGAAAAAGAAAAGGAAAAGAAGAAGAAGAAGAAGAAGAAGAAGAAGAAGAAGAAGAAGAAGAAGAAGAAGAAGAAGAAGAAGAAGAAGAAGAAGAAGAAGAAGAAGAAGAGGAAAAAGAAGAAGAAGAAGAAGAAGAAGAAGAAATTAAATATATATATATATGTTATATATATATATATATATATTATTATTATATATATATATATATATATATATATATATATATATATATATATATATATATATATATATATATATATATATATATATATATATATATATATATATATATATATATATATATATATATATAATCTTTA
This sequence comes from Trachelipus rathkii, assembly GCA_015478945.1. Classification (NCBI taxonomy): domain Eukaryota; kingdom Metazoa; phylum Arthropoda; class Malacostraca; order Isopoda; family Trachelipodidae; genus Trachelipus; species Trachelipus rathkii. Next base: position 10,820 of record JABUQX010146292.1, on the reverse strand, counting down.
GAAAGTTTCTGCTACTGTTCTCCTAACAGAACAGATTTTGACGCCTTTTTAAATATCTTACTACCTCTCAGACTGTTATATATTCTCATCCAAATACTGAGTTCCTTTTATGAGATTTCAATGTACACAACACTGAATTGCTTGGGGTCCTCTCATACTGATTTAGGTGGGGAGGAGGCTGGAATCATTTAGCATTCTCAACGAGCTGGAGCAACTAATTAAAGAACCCACACACATTCCGGATAGTCCCAACCAATTCTTGAACACACTTGACCCTGATGTTTCACCCCACTAGTCCTTATCTCTATAAATACACCACCTTCTCTCCTATTGGAAATCTGACCACAACCTTATGTCTCTTAATTTTAATACTTTCTCTTCAACAGCTTTCCCAGGTCCTGCTATTCGAGTTTTTTTCTGCCACTTTGATCGGGCCGATTAGGGGGCATTGCTTCTACGCTAACTACAATTGAATGACTGCTTTGAACGGTGATGCTTTGACGTTCCGCCTATAAGGGGGAGCTGTAATCGTTAATAGAATGAGCAGGTTCATTCCCTCTTCGACTAAATCTTTCTCTCTCCTCATAATCCATGGTTCAATCGTAATTGTTTTCTGGCCATTCAGGCTAGAGACAGTGTATAGGGGGTGGAAAATTCTCGTTCTCCTATGACTCTTGCTAATTTTCACTCAGCTAGAAATCGTTGAAGGGATAATCTTCGACGAGCAAAGCGGGCTTTCAATCAAACGAAAGCGCGCTAACCTCCTTGGTTCTCCTACTGAAATCTTTCTTCTGGCCTCTTACCAAAAACATCTCAAACA
>JABUQX010146291.1:0-13940 GCA_015478945.1 Trachelipus rathkii | reverse complement strand
TGCTGTTCAATTGTTGGGTGTTTAACCGTTTTCGCATTTATCGTGAAACCTTTCTGCATTTTTGTTGCCACTTCCTATCTCTCTCCATATCTCTTTATATATATACCCTGCTCTCTCACTATATATATACTCTCTCTGAGTGTGGCAGGGGTGTTGAAAGTGTTTAAATTATTTAAGCTATATTTCTGATGGATTGATTGAGTCCCTTAATTTAAATTTAAAAAACTAATAAAAATCATAATCCAAAACAAATCAATATATCAATAAATCAATAATCAATAAATCAATAAATCCCACTAAATCAAAGCAATTTTTACATACCCTAAATCAATAAATCACTAAATCACTAAATCAAAGCAAATTATGAGAAAAATTTATTTACGGTTTGTGAAGTTTTTTCAGGTTTAATGGCTGTTGAAATTAAAAAAAGAAGAATCTGTAGTGGAAGTAATATTTTAATAGGATAACGATATGATGTTGCAACAGCTATAAAGAAAAAATTTAAGAGGTGTTTAGGCTGTCAAAAATATCCAGCGGCATTGTATGTTTATTGTTGTTCACATTAATGTGGAGTACAACACATTAGGAACTTATTAGTACAGTGAAAACAACTTGACACTATTTTATGGCACCAAGGCAGACACTTGTAATTATTTTAATAGAAAAAAATAGGAAAGATTTTCCCATAGACAAAATTTGAAAAAACTAACACGCAATGCGAAACAAGATTTGTGGAAAGTAACGATGGATTGCTACGATTTAGAGAAGCTTTTAAAGCATTTGTTGAAACTTTAGAGGAGTTTGAAATGGATCAAAATATTGGGTAAAAGTTACTTAACGGCCACACGGAACGGAAGGTCGAGTCGAAAAAATTTTTCAGCTCTATGATGCTTAAAGAGATGTTCTGAAAACCTTGAAAGGAACTATTTTATTGTGTAGGACCTGACCTAACCTAACCTAACCTAACTGAACTTTCCAAAACCTAACCTAATTTCACCCCTAGAACAAGTAAAAAATGTTTCGCCCCTAGAACATCTGTTGTAGTCCTATAGATTTTTTTTTGGTTGGTCCGACCTTCCGTTCCGTGTGGGCGTTAAGTAACTTTGTCCAAATATTGAACTTTCTTTAAAAACTTAAAATCTTTTGACATCTGTAATTACGAGCGAATTAGTTATTCGTTTAATCATGGTATAAACTTTATTCTCCTTCACACCCTGCTATATACCGGTAGATTTAATAACAAATCCATGAATATTGGTGATTATTCAAAGCTGAACTTGTTCGTTGTGGTGCTTCTTTTTTCAGCTACTTCTGTTCTGTGGAACTCCTTGCCTTCTTCTGCTTTTCCAACTGTATTTAGTCTTCCTCTCTTTAAAACCCACGCGCTCACCTGAGAGACTTGCGTTAAGCTAGGGCTTGGGTAGGTTTTCTTGTTTTATCTTCTGCCCCTCCTTGAAAAGGGCCAGCCCGTGAGTGGTGGTTCACTGTTATCAATTCCAAACTTAATTATATCCCAGTTTCTTAATCATCTCTTGTTATTGTGTTCCTTTTTTTTGAAAGATTGACAATACAAACCTTCCTCATTATTCTTCAGACATTTTTAAGTTACAGTAAAGGCTTATGATTACTGTTGTGAAGAAATCACGATGGCGTTATCAGAATCAATGTATAGTAATACAAAGAAATTACGATTATTTTATTAATTATTATTATTATTATTAGAGAGCAAGATCGCGCATCAAAGATCCATACTTACTAATCTTTATAAAGTTACTTATTCCATCGACATCTATCCAAAATTTTGCTAATTTTGGAAATAAATTTGATATGTGCAGTCATATTTAGATTGTTAAGGATTTTAGCATTTACCTCACTCAAAATGTGAAATCCAAAAGAATATTTCACTACTCTGAAAAGGCTCAAAGCAAACTTTTTCAATTCTACATGAGAAGAAAATCTAGCAGAACTGGCTTTAATGAGTGTTCATCATAGCTTCACAATATAAACGAAGGAAGTTATCAATCATTTTGCTGTTAAGAGATCAAAATTAAGAATTTTTTATATGAATAAAATTATTTCTTTAAAAAGTCTATTAATCATTGTTAATTATTTTATTCCACGTTATTCACGAGGATATATATACTGTATATATATAATTTTTTATATTTTTATATTATTTTTTTATATATATATATATATATATATATATATATATATATATATATATATATATATATATATATATATAACATAGCTATACATACATAAATAAATATATGCGGGAGGCTGCTAGTATATATATATATATATATATATATATATATATATATATATATATATATATATATATATATATATATATATATATATATATATATAAAATATATATATATATATATATATATATATATATATATATATATATGCAGTGTTGGGCCCGCAACCCAAAAATAATTGCGGCGCAATCGCAATCGCAATTCGTAAGAAATAATTGCGATCGCAACCGCAAACGCAATTGCGGTAGACCGCGAATTTCGGTCGCAACCGCAATTCGCAACCGCAACTATTGTACGTTAAATATACTAAAAAGAGAAATTAATACTTCGCAGCAAATATATAATATATATATATATATATATATATATATATATATATATATATATATATATATACATATATATATATATATATATATATATATATATATATATATATATATATATATATATATACATGGGCGTAGGCAGGATTTCATTTAGGGGGGGGCAAAGGTTGAGTGATATATATATATATATATATATATATATATATATATATATATATATATATATATATATATATATATATATATATATATATATATATATATATATATATATATATATATATATATAAATATATATATTTATTTATTAATATTCTAAATTGCTGTAATATTTCTTTTATTTTCTGCAATTGTTTTTTAATGTGTTGTCTGCAGCTGAATATCAACGGGTACGCCTTCCTTGATTGATTTAACAGCTTTGGCAACCGCCAAATGCTATCGACATACTGAAAGTTCTAGCGGAGAATAATGTCAGAAGAATCCAGCAGTATAAAAGCACAAAGCTAGTTGACTTTAAGCCAATATGAAAACGAAAACACATTAAAACTTTAGAAAAAATAATATAATACGTTATTAATTAGTAATTACTACTTCATTATCTATCGATTGATGTATTTTTTTCAGTTTTTCTACTAATAAACCCTTAAAAACGTCGTCTGGCAAACATATAAGGTTCATAATTTTTATTTCGCCAAGATTTAGGGGGCATGGTAGTGCCCCCCCCCTGCTACAACCCATATATATATATATATATATATATATATATATATATATATATATATATATATATATATATATATATATATATATATATATATATATATATATATATATATATACTGAACCGGATAGTCAAAAATGATGCGGATGCGGATGCGGATGCGGATGCGGATGCGGATCCGGATGCGGATGCGGATCTTAAAGTAGATGTGGATGCGGATGCGGATGTTTACTCTTTGAAGTTTGAATTAAAAATTATATATATATATATATATATATATATATATATATATATATATATATATATATATATATATATATATACATATATATATATACTATTTATACATTTTTATATATATATATATATATATATATATATATATATATCTCTCTATATATATTTACAGGTGTCACTTCCCTACGGGCAGAGCCCTATTCAAGGAGGGGGTGTTGCACACCTCAGATTTTCATCAACTAACGCAAACTACACAGATGAGCACAGGCGCAGGCTTTAAAGTGAGAGAGATTAAATTTGCAAGAAACACAGAAGATGGAAGAGAAATCCACAGAACAGAGGTGGCAGGAATGGAAGCACCGCGGCAAAAAAGCCTGGGTTACCAATATCAACACAAAACTCATGCGCAGACACAGCCCCTTTGTGCTACGGGGGCGTCGTAAAGGTGGTGGTACGCAGTGATAAGCTCCCTCGAGCACCTGCCTCTGTGGTACCTATAGAAAAGAAAAGCACCAACATCGCGCCGTAAAGATAAAGGGTCAAGAGTGAACTGGAAGAAGTGCTGGGAACAGTTTATAAGCCTTTGACCTTTGCCTCCAACCTATCCAAAAGCCAGGTCGAGAACCAGAGTCCCCAGATATGAGAGCAGTACTCCATACAAGGGTGGATATGAGGCCCTTGTATAGCTGGAGCAGCTGAGAAGAGGAAAAAAAGTCTCACCCAGCCTAAACAAAATATTGTTTCTTTGAGGCCGCCATAGCAACCGTTGTGATGTGGGGTTTTCAAGACATTTTTTGTTTATGTTAAGGCCAAAGGATGTTTATATTGTCAACAGAACGAGAGAACCGTCGAAAGAGATAAGGGAAAAGTTAGAAGGTGTTTTTAGAGAGGAGATTTAGCAAGGAGTTTGTTTTTAAAAGACTGGGCTACAGGTTGAAACTGACCCACACACCAGAATTCCATCCATCATCGAGAATATAAATCAGGAAAGATTAAGACGAAGCAATTCTAGAAGTAAAGAAGGAGCAAGGTGAAATAGGTTGAAGAATGAAGGGTCGAGTCACTGGCATATGGATGGATAGAGCTAGATGTTCAGGTGAGAAAATCGTTACTGAGAAGTAGGAATAAAGTAGGAGATAAGACAGAACCCTGAGGAGCACCACTTTTGACAGAAAAAGAACAGCCGATATTGAGAGTGATTTGAAAGAAAACTAGACATAAGTAAGCAAGGAGAAGGAGGATGGGAGGCAGTGACTCTGTGTCATACCCGGTCAAATGCCTTGGATATGTCAAGGCGCCACCACGCAAGTCTCTCCGTAGTTTCTAAGGGGGGGGAAACCATAAATCAGTAAGATGAAAAGTATATCGCCAGTAGACCTCCCGAGCTCCAGCCGTACTGGCGATCGGAAAGAAGTGAATGAGACTCCAGATGATCTAAGAAAGGAGAGTTGAGAAGGGTTTCAAAGATCTTAGATAGAATACAAGTGAGAGCTATAGGGCGATAGTTAGAAGGATCAGAGCGGCTTCCTTTTTTTCGGAACAGGTTGGACATGTGCGTGCTTCCAACACTGAGGGAAAGTATTAGTATTGAGACATAGAGAATATAGTTGAACGAGGGGCGGGGTCAGCAACGGCACACTCCATCAAACTCGGTGCCATCATGCTACCCGCTAGTTATGTAGATTTCAGGGTATGCACCCGATCAAATGTGGTACAGGCAATGGCATAGGACACCTGAGAGAAGAAGGAGGGAGGAGATTTTGATCAATCCAGGGTTGAGTTAGAGGAAAAAGGAGGCCGAAGAGATTTTCCTTTTCAGTTAGAGAATTAGCAACAGAACCAACAGATAGAATAAGAGGAGGAAAGACAGATTTACAGAAGTTGTTAGAGATGTTTTTGACAAGAGGCCAGAAAGATTTATCAGTAGGAGAATCAAGGAGGTTAGCGCACTTTCTTTTGATGAAAGCCCGCTTTGCTCGACGAAGAGTATCTCTGCAACGATTTCTAGCTGAATGAAAATTAGCAAGAGTGATAGAAGAGCGAGAATTTTTCCACCCCCGATAAGCACTGTCTCTAGCCTGAATGACCAGAGAGCAAGCACGATTGAACCATGGATTATGAGGAGAGAAAGATTTAGTCGAAGAAGGAGCCATATCTTTGTCAACAGTTTTGAAACTATATATGGCAGAGACTGGCGTCACCAAGTCTAAAGCAATTAAACAATTATGGCTTCCCCAGCGTGAGAAAAGACACAAGGCCTCAAACGGACAGAGCAAAGAGACAAGAAAAAACGCATATATATATATATATATATATATATATATATATATATATATATATATATATATATATATATATATATATATATATATATATATATATATATATATTATAAAGTAATATATATATATATATATATATATATATATATATATATATATATATATATATATATATATATATATATATATATATATATATATATATATATCATCTATCGCTAGCGTAGAAGCGACGCAAGGCCCCCAATATAGAAATCGAAATTCAAAATTACAATTATTCCCATAAACTCCCATGATAAAGATGCCAAAAAATATTTATTTTATATGCATTTAATCAAATGTAGAAAACATCCTCAACATCCTCATTTTTCAAAAGAGGATGCGGATGCGGATGTGCCGTTAAGTGAGGATGCGGATGCGGAAAATGTAGATGCGGATGTCGTTAGTTGGATGTTATAAGTATAGGATACTGAGGATCTGCGATCTCTTTATCATAATATATATATATATATATATATATATATATATATATATATATATATATATATATATATATATATATATATATATATATATATATATATATATATATATATATATATATATATATGAATAATATATTTAAATAATAAATACCGTATATATATATATGTGTGTATGTGTATGTATATATACAATATCAATAATATATATATATATATATATATATATATATATATATATATATATATATATATATATATATATATATATATATATATGTGTGTGTGTGTGTGTGTGTGTGTGTATCACAAAAATATAATATGTTTTCCTATCTAAAAACAGGGAAAACACAGGGAATTTGAAAATTTCAACTTGGTATACACCTTGTAGAGGGACTTTTTCTGAGCCTAGTAACATTTAGACTGCGGTAAACACTTAATACATTTAAATACCATACGATCACCTTCGTTTGAGCTTACAAACTCAAAAAATTCTTGTAGGTAAGGCCAGGGGTTTTGTGATCGACTTCCTACAGTTTCACTTCTAGCATTAGCAGAGCTACTAACAGTAGCGATATCTACTGAAATATCACCTTCACTTGAAGAAATAGTAGGTATGGGACCGGAAATATTTTTACTTGACGTTTTCGTCAAGAAACGATCCATTTTATCAAGAGTGAAAAGTCTTTACGATCGGAAAAAAACACAACATATTTCAGTAATAGTTGAATTTAGACTAATAACGCTGCGCATACAAAATGAAACGAGACCGGGTACATATTGTAATAACATGTCTAAACTTGTTACGAGTTTGAAACAATTTCAAACCAGAATAAAATTAAATGTTTTATTTTTCTATATTTTTTAAAGTTGCGGTTGCGATTGCGGTGTAATTTTGCTTAAAATAATTGCGTCGCAAGCCAATTCGCAACTCATTCAAAATAATTGCGGCGCAATCGCAACCGCAACCGAGATAATTGCGATCGCAATTGCGGCCGCAACAAGTTGCGCCACCTAGTTGCGTAGCCTATGCATATATATATATATATATATATATATATATATATATATATATATATATATATATATATATATATATATATATATATATATATATATATATATATATATATATATATATATATATATATATATATATATATATATATATATATATAAATTCCTTTTGAGGAGGAATCTTGTAATATCAGAGTCCGTTGTTTCAAAGGTTTCCTTGGGAGAGTCTTGATACAACTACTTTATGATATTAATCGTTATTTAAGTGGCTCGGAGAATGTGGATGTTTTCAATGAATTAGAAACTCAATTCATTCGTGTCTACTGATAATGTTAACACGGTATTCCAGAAACTACACACCACCTCAATTAGATCGCTCTGGTATGAGCCACCATGCAGTGGCCTGCTCTCTCTAATTCTGGGGTTCCACTCTGTTCATGAGTTCTTAAGCCAGGAGTATTAGAAGCTTTACACCACTGGTAGTGGGAATTAGCATAAGGCCCTATAGGGAGGAGAGACGTGATGCGCTCTGATGCCCAGGTACTTGCCAGTATGCCAATCTATCTGGTGAGGAGGTTCCCTCGTTTACAGGACTTCCCAATGGTATTCCAGGCTTCACACCCACCTCAATTGGTAGGTAGTATAGAGGTGTTAATCGCTCATTGCTAATTTGCTTTAAATACCACGTCTCTATCTAATTGGGGTCCACTCGTTAAGTTCTTCGGCGTGAAAGAGGGTAGGGTCTATGACTATTCCCTTATCAGATCTCCCACTAAATCTTAACTCTATAGGTCTCTCCTAGCAATCGAACTGTTGTATAATCTCGGTATAACGAACGCTACCTTCCAAAACTCTCTCGTCACGCGTCCTCGTTGGGACTATATCATTTCGTTTTCACCTAGTCTAATGCATACTATCAGTTTAAATATACTCCAGACCAGTTTTACCGCTGTCCCCATTCTATCTTGTCATTCAAATGATGAGGTCTCAGAGACTAAACGCTGTCAACTTTGGTCCCACTTTCATTTGAGACTGGAATGAATCAAAAGGAGATTTCACTATCCATCAGCGGGATTCGAACCTGGACTCCGCGTCGCTGAGTTTAACAGTGACCGGGCGCTCTAACCACTAGACCATCCACGTTCCAAAAAGAACGCTTCAAGAATAACTTTAAAAAGCTCCAGTTTCATCCATGGTAACAGGTATAAAGGCCAGCCTCCCTTTTGAATTGAATCCACATCCACACTTTTACAAGTTTCTCTTTAAAGGCTTTTATTATAATTTATATCTATTAGCGATCATTGCTGAATACTTACTATATATATATATATATATATATATATATATATATATATATATATATATATATATATATATATTATAACATATATATATATATATATATATATATATATATATATATATATATATATATATATATATATATATATATATATACTTATATATATATATATAATATATATATATATATATATATATATATATATATATATATATATTATAAAACATTACAACATTGTTTTTAAAGGTTTTTTTATTGCTTTTCCTCTTTTTGCCGTAATTTCCTCTTCGGAACGTGTTTTCCTCTCATCCTCTTTTCCCTTCCACGCTTCTTCTATCTGTTGCACTCACCATCTGGTAGGCACTGGCATTGATCCTGCAAAACGGGAGGGAGAAGAGAGCCTCGAGGGGGGGGAGCAGGAGGGAGAGAGGAGGAGAGAGGGGAAGGAGGTTGATGCAGAGCACGATGCGAAAGGTCGAAAGAAGGAGAGAGAGAGAGAAGAGAGAGAGAGAGAGAGAGAGAGAGAGAGAGAGAGAGAGAGAGAGAGAGAGAGAGAGAGAGAGAGAGAGAGAGAGGAAGGGGGATAATGGGGGTAATTGAGATGGAATTGAGGGGGGGAATGGTCCATAAAAGTCGGGGTAAGGGGGATAAAGGAAAGAAAGGTTGGTTGGTAGGTTGATTTAACTATAGGAAACAAAGTTAAAACGGGAGAAAAAAAAAGAAAATAGGCTTTGAGAGTCTTTCTAGCCTAAGCTGTTTTCATTTGTTTGTTTCTATCTTTGCGCGGACACACACACACACACCTACACACACACATACACACACACACACCACAAATTCGCAAACACACACACACACCTACACACACACATACACACACACACACCACAAATTCGCAATACTACAATTAAATAAATGAATAAGCCTAAATAAACTAAAGACTAATATAGAAATTTATTATTATTATTATTATTATTATTATTATTATTATTATTATTATTATTATTATTATTATTATTATTATTATTATTATTATTAAATCAGGCGTCTTATCTCTATTTGGTTTACGATAAGGATTATTCTTTGTTAATATCCTTGTTTTATAAATATAATATAGATTAACGTAGTGTTTAAAATTTTAGGATCCGAGAGTTTGAGCCGGATTAGAAACCGGAGTCGGGGTCAGCAAACTGGAGTCAGAGCTAGGGTCGATGCCAAAAGCAAAGCCCGAGTTGGTGCCATATTTTCTTCCGGCAACCTACAGGCACCTTTTCTTCTAACATCACTTCAAGAGGTGAAATTTGAAAATAATAACAATACTACTACTACTACTACTACTACTACTACTACTACTACTACTACTACTACTACTACTACTACTACTACTACTATTAAATCATCTTGTTCCTGTCTTCAATTATATTTATCTAGTTTTGTTCTTATCCTTTATGCTATTATTCCTTTTCTTTCTGTTCTTAAATTTGAATCTATTACTGGTATTACATTTTACAATATAATAAAAAAGGAAACATACTGTCCTTCTCAAACTGTGGTTAGAACAATTGCCTCCGACTGACCAAAAACAGAACATCAGAAGAAAAGTAAAAATTGATAGCAGAAAGGAAAACTGGTTAGCAATTAGAGTGTGCAGGGTGGGCCAATCAGACATTCTTGCAAATGAGAAAAAAGCCTAAAGAAAGTCAGTAATTGAGGAAAAGAATAAAAATAAAGAAGAAAGAAGAAACCCACTCAAGCCTACCCTAACAAAAATCTCTTAGGAGGGCGCAGAAATAAACTCTAAAAAGAAAATAAGATAAAGAGAAGAAATGAACTGATGCAAGCCAGGAAGCATCTGAATAGATTTAGAAACAGCTACTAACTCTGCAAAAGCAAAATTTTCCACAAAGAAGTAAACTAATGCATTGAGATAGAAATCCAATATCAGTACAAAGAAATTTTCAACAAAACTTCAAAAGAAATAATAATAAAATTAAATCAGCCCTATAACCTGAGCCAACAAAACATATTTCCTGAAATCTTATTCATCAGTACTGAATGAGGGTCAGTTGAAGCATAGTTGAGAAGTTGGTATGAATGTTGTTTAACATGCTTCCTTGTGGAAATAGAAAAATGAGTTGTTCTTTGTCTCATATAAAGAGAGGAAAAGATACAATAAATCCAATAAAATTATTGCCTATATGGCAATTAGAAAATTATCTGTTATATTCTTATATTTTTATATAGAACTCCGGGTTCAATTTTTGAGATGTAAATAAGAATTTATATATACTGTATATATATATATATATATATATATTATGCATATATGTTATATATATGTATATATATATGTTGTTATATATAAGCATATATATATATATATATAAAGTAGTTATATATATATAAAGATTGATCTATAAAGATAGACATATAAGATGTGAATTCAGTTTTTGCTATATATATATATATATATATATATATATAGGTATACTCGTATATAGTATATATATATATATATATATATATATATATATGTTGTTATGTATATATGCTACATATATATATATATATATAGCGTTATATGTAAATAAAGATATATATATATATATATATATATATATATATCGTAGCGTTATTATATTAATTTTTTTAACTTTTTTTATTGTATCTTACTTAAAAAAATTTGTCTTGCAAAATTATTTAGTTCTTTTGAATTATTTACGTATATTTTTTCTATAGTATGAATTAAGTTAATAATCGTAAAAATTATCGATTATTATCGAAAAATACTATCGATATATCAATAAATGTGGAAAATATCGGATAGTGTTATCCCTGTCGTACGAATAAAAAGCCAAATTTCATTACCAGTTTAAAATTTTGTTGAATTTATTTTTTTTTTTTTTGGAAACTATAACCATTAAAAGTACAACAATCAATAAAAAATACTTCAAATAATTTGTTGTTACCATTTACGTACATTAAATAAATTTTGATTCTCATACAATATTGTATTCATTTTAATTTTGATTTAATGGAACTCTACAATTACCATATATATATATATATATATAGATATATATATGTATATATATATATATATTGTTATATATATATAATAGGTGTTGCTATATATACATATATATAGAAAGTAGTATATATATATATATATATGGTATATATATGCATATACATAATAATTAAGGAAACTGTCCACCTTCAAATTAATAAGCCTTTAGCTTTAATCTCCTTTATGATATAAAGATAAATCTATTCAGCCTCAAAAAGATGAAAAAGGTCATAAAATCTTCCTTAAAAAGAAAAAGAAGTAAGAAAATTCAAAACATAGCGAATTAAAATTAATACATAAAAAAAAAAAAAATATAAAAATATCCTATCATAGGTATTAAATTTCATTTCCTTTTAGAGATCTATAATTAGAGAGTTTATACTTTTTTAAAATGATTTATCGCAACTCGTTTAAAACGTTTTTTATAACTTTGCTAGTATAAGTCGCCACGACTTTAATGATAAGTAATTTTTTATTGATAAAAAATTTCATGAGAAGTGTTATCTAATAATAATAATAATAATAATAATAATAATAATAATAATAATAATAATAATAATAATAATAAAATAATAATAATAATAATAATAATAATAATAATAATAATAATAATAAAAATAATAATAATAATAATAATAATACCAGTACCAATACTTCACTACTACTACTACTAATACTAATACGAATAATATTGCGTAATACACACACACATAATATTACATTAATAATAATAATAATACATATTAATAATAATAATAATAGATAATTAATAATTAATACATAATAATAAATAATAATAATAGTATAAAAATAATAAATGATGATATAGTTATTATTATTATTATTATTATTATTATTATTATTATTATTATTATTATTATTATTATATTATTATTATTATTATTATTATTATTATTATTATTATTATTATTATTATTATTATTATTATTATTATTATTATTATTATTATTTTTTATACTTTAGTATATGTTAATAAATTATCAAATATAATATTAAATATATTCTATCTTCAAATTTCACTGGGTAGTGTTGCAACTGGTAGCCCCTTCTCAGATGTTAAGGAAATTGTTCTAATAATTGAAAAAGAATTTTTTTAGACAAATAGAAATTGCGAGTTTTTTAAATGCTGAACTACGTAATAGGAAAAATATTTATTTACGGTATATTATTAAAGTAATTTAATTTGTTATTTTACTCACTGAATTGAATTTTGAAAAAAAATTATTATTATTATTATTATTATTATTATTATTATTATTATTATTTTTATTTTTATTTTTATTTTTATTTTTATTTTTATTTTTATTTTTATTATTAATATTATTTTTACCAATTAATATTATTACCAATGTCCATCTCAATTTCAATCTGCATATGAAGCAGCATATGATTGTTAATTTGATTGTTAAGTTAATAATAATAAAACAATTATTAATAATAATAATAATAATAATAATAATAATAATAATAATAATAATAATAATAATAATAATTAAATAATAATTTTAACAATAACAAATAATACCGTCTGTTTGGTTTATAATAATAATAATAATTAATGGTAATAATAACAAATGTGTTTTACCCCTAATTCTTCAAACGATCCAATTGAAAATAATTTGCAACTTTTTTTTATAGCTGTTGCGCGAGTTTTTCACCATTTCATTACATTGTACTTCCTTGTAAATCAAAACCTCCATGAATAAAAATTTTGATTGGCATCAAAAATAAAATGATCAAGAGATCGGTTAACTAGGGCTTGTGTTAAGAGAATATGATAATGTTAGTGAAAGACATTACTAATATCCTTTAAAAATTATATTTTATATATATTTTTATTTATATACTTATTTATTGTTTGTCTGAAAAAGATTTATTATACATTTACAAAAAATAATCAAAACGAAAAGTTTCATCTAAAAACCTCGGAAAGTTGTTCGGTAGTATTTTCAGTCAGTCAAAATTTGTGTGACTCAAATGACTCTTTTTTCTAAATTTTGCTTGTACTAGACTAATTACATAGGACTTGTACTAATATCTTCGTCTTGATATAATTGATATATATAAGGTTGGTTATGTAGAGAGTTATATATATATATATATATATGGTATTGAAGCGGTGCACGAAAACGCTGAAAGTGTTTCACGATAAATAGCAGAAAACGGTTCCAAATTGAAAAACGAACCAGCTTTTACTACTCT
>JABUQX010146290.1:0-2500 GCA_015478945.1 Trachelipus rathkii | reverse complement strand
AATTTGGCCAAGGATGACTGGCTAGTTCTTGGTAGGGAGTTGAATTCTGGTGCTATTTCTGGTGGGTGTTTGTTTAAAATGTTGTTTGGTGGTCTGCGTCTTAGGTAGTTTTCTGTTAGTGTCGTGTGGATTTGTTTGGTGTATATGTTGCTTAGCGGGAGGAAAACGTTAAGTTCAGGATCTGTTTGTGAGGCAGGGCTGATGATAGAAGGTGGTTGTCTGTGGTGAGTGGGATTGAAGAGGGCAGTATAGCATGGGTGTTGGGGTGTTTGGGTTTTCCCCAAAGATTTGCGTGCCTAACATATCCAGGTGTATACCATGGATATATTTGACTCTTCTGTGTTGGTGTTGTTGTGGTGTTGATGTACATGCCTATTTTTGATTTAGTGAGCGGGATGCATAGTTTGAGCTTTTATGTTGCTTTTAGTCAGTAGTGGGAAGCCACCCAGTGGCGTATTTCAGAGTTGAGCGTATGTATTGCTTGTAAATAGTGGTAAATCTGTTTGTTGCTTGTGAAGTCTGTGCTTGGTGATGGTTCTAATATGTTCAGCTTCCCTGTTTACCGATGAAACTGTTGTTACTAAAAGCGTTTAGTAAAGGTGAGAGGCCAAGTGTTACTCCGTGATTTGAAGTTTTGTTGAAAGGTATGGGAATGTTGTTTAAGTAGATTTTGGGGGTGTGTGGGTGCCGAGTTGGCGGTCAGTGGTGATTAAAGTGATTGATGATTTGTTTGGTGAGGCGGACATTCTGTTTTCTGTTAGCCATGTTTGAAGTTGATTGATGTATTGTTGCGTCAGGTTTATGGCAGTGTTTAGATTCTGGTGTGTTGTGCTATGATAATGTCATCTGCATAAGTTGTTATGTTTATGTGGTCTGTTTGTGGTTGTGGGAGATCGGCTGTGAATAGGTTGAATAGTGTGGGGGATAGGATTGCGCCTTGGGGTACTCCGTTATTGATGTTTACTGTTCGGGATTTTGTGTTGTTTGTTTGTATTTGTGCTGTTCTTCCTGATAGGAAGTTGGAAATCCATTTCTTTAGGTTAGTGGGGATATTTGATTTTGTTATTTTGTGGATTAAGTTATGTTTGGGTACTGTATCAAAGGCTTTGTTAATGTCGATTGCTATGATTATTGTTTTGTGAGTGGGTTTTGAGTTTAGGCCGTTGATTGTGGGTTGAATGATGTTTATGAGTGCGGTTGTGGTTGAATGGTTTTGTTTGAAGCCGTGTTGGAATTTGTGTTTGGTGATATGTGGTGTTATTTTGTTCAGTATGATTTTTTCTAGAAGTTTGCATAGTGTTGATAATAGAGAGATGGGGCGATATGATGAAGGGTCAGAGGGGTCTTTTCCTGGTTTTAGTTTGGGTATAATGATAGCTTTTTTCCAGATAGGGGGAATGAAATTTAGGCTGATGGAACTATTATATATTTGTGCTAATTGAGTTAAAGCTGTGTTCCCTAGGTGTTTGAGGTGTTTGTTTGAGATGTTTGCCTGAAATGTTGTCTGGGCCTGTTGCTGGTGAGTTTTGAGGGTCTTTGAAGCGTTTTTTTCTAGGTCAGTTGCGGTTATTTCTATTGTTGGGTCATGGTTGAGTTTTATTTTCTTGAGGGCTTTGATGATTTTCCTGTTTTGAGGGTGTGTGGGTTTTTGACTCTGCTTTGCGAAGTGAGTTGCGAGAATGTTTGCGTGTTGTTTGTTGGATTGGGGGTTTTGTGTGTTTGGGTTTTTGATGGATTCGTGAGTGTGTGTTTGTTGGTTGGTTGAGTTTTTCAGTGTATTTATTGTTTTCCACATTCTGGTGTTATTCGTGTGTTGGATGTTCTTGGTGAGGAAAGTTTGGAAGTTGTTTGAAGAATGTGTGTTTGTTAAGTTTATGATTTGGGTGTTTAGGGCGTTAATCTGTGTTGTCGTTTGGAGTGATGTGGGTATTATTTTTCTGAGTGAGTTGCGTTGTTTAATTAGTTGTTCTATTTCAGGTGTTAGGGTTGGGTTGTATTTTTTTATGTATCCTCTGGGGATGGCTTTGTTAGCTGCTTTTTGAATTAGAGAAGTGAAATTTTGTATGGCTTTGTTGAGTGTTGATGTGTTTTTTTTAGTGGTATATGTTATTTTCTATGTAATTAGCGAAGTGTGTCCTATATATATATATATATATATATATATATATATATATATATATATATATATATATATATATATATATATATATATATATATATATATATATATATATATATATATATATATATATATATATATATATATAAGATATATATATATAAATATATATATATATATATATATATATATATATATATATAAATATATAGATATATATATATATATATATATATATATATATATATATATATATATATATATATATATATATATATATATATATATATATATTGAAGCGGCGCACGAAACGCAAAGTGTTTCACGATAAATGCGAAAACGGTTAAAACACCCAAATTAGGGAATGGAACGAAGTACAAC
>JABUQX010146287.1:15000-22500 GCA_015478945.1 Trachelipus rathkii | reverse complement strand
GCCTAGAAATTAGCCACCTCGGATTGTAGGATTTGTTCCATTAACGAACTACTAGCTTATCCTTACACAAGGTCTTCCTTCATTAATTTCTTCAGCATTTGAGGTTCATAATCAAACCTTTACGTTGATGAAGAGAGTCTTTCTTCCTCTAAGTCTCACATTTCCTTCTTATCCGAAACTCAGCTGCTTAAATCCTCCGACGGCAAACCGTCGTATAATCTTTTATCTCGTAATGTTTGTCTTCAGTTTCATCCAAACGACATGTGCTCAACGACTTTCTCACTTCTCTGTTTTTAGTCTAATAATTTTTTTATTGTATGAATACTGTTCTGTTGTTAATCGATTTCCCGACAGATAAATTTATATGTGCTGTTTATCTCCTACACTACTACCAGGGCTGCGGAGTCGTAAAATAAATTTTTCGACTCCGACTCCGACTCCGACCTCCAAATTCAAATTTGATTTTCGACCGACCCGACTCCGACTCAATCGAAACAAAATTTTCGACCTGACCTGACTCCGGCTCCACTTAAACAAAAATTTTCGACTCCGACTCCGCTCCGACCTGACTCTACTTAAACAAAAATTTCTCGAATTCGACTCCGACTCCGGTTCCAGCAGCCACCCATGCATTTCGACTCTGACTCAGCTTAGTGCTACAAAGTTACAATAAAACATTTTTTTTTCTCAACTATTTTTTTCGCTTGCTTTTGAGAATAAAAAATATACCACTTTTCCAATGAATCTAATCTCCAAATGCTATACGGTAAAATACCGTAAAGACTAGAGGTGTAGCGGATATCCGCATCCGCATAATTTTTCTCTACCCGCATCCGCATGAATTTTTTTGCGGAGAGCGGATAGTATTCATTTATGAATTATGAGACTAAATGTTCCTCAACTTTCTGTAACGCAAAATGTTCAGACTCGTTGGAATAGTTGGTACATGCTTGAGAGGATGGGAGAAATAAATGAAGCTGTCTCCCTTTATGCTTCGAACAAACACAAAGGTGAAAAAGGCTTGACAGGTGATGATAATACGATTTTAGGTAATTGTATTACTCTTCTTAAACCGTTTGAAGAGGTAACTAAGACTATTATCTCAGAAAATTCTTGTTTGCCAGACGAGATTCCTCTAGTTGCTACGATGATGAAGGCCAAAGCAATGTTGCTATTAAAAAGTATGGACTTTCTAAAGGTGACAGAACACTAGTGCTGAGAGATAGATAATAGATTTCAAAATCTGCAAAACGATTACGCATCTGCAATAGTAACTTTTCTGGATCCTAGATACAAAACCAAATTTCTTGAACCACGTGTTTCATAAAGGGTTAAAATTTATTTAGTATGTCTATGTGATGAAATGCTGCTAAAGCCAGAAATTTCACCAGCCAATAAAAAGGAAAAGATTGCAGAAACAGACACACATTTACTATCTGTTAGCAAAACCATTGCAGAATCCATGAAGGTTCTTTTGGCTTCTAGCAGCGACGAAGAGTCTTGTTCAGAGGTGTCAAAGGACACTCTGTCATTGATCGAAGATTATCAAAAGCGAAAATTCTTGGAATCGGATAAAGATCCATTGGTTTGATAATTGATCCATTGGCGTGATAATTGTAAAAGTTTCTCACATCTTGCAGAACTCGGCAGGGAATACTTAGCATGTCCTTCAATAAGTGTAGCTGGCGAGCATTTTTTCAGCGATGCAGATCTCATTTACGAAGAAAAGAGAAGCAAACTCTCCCTTTAAAGGGCTCAGAAGCTTTAGTTTTTTTTAACATAATTTGAGAATTATTAATTTCAAGTATTATTCTATATATAACCTTTTTTTCAAATGGGTTGAGGCTGGGGAAAGAGATTGGTGGGGTGCAAAAGAGTTGGGTCCATATCTCGCAATTTGGTAACACAGGTATATATATATATATATATATATATATATATATATATATATATATATATATATATATATATATATATATATATATATATATATATATATATATATATATATATATATATATATATATATATATAAATATATATATATATATATATATATATATATATATATATATATATATATATATATATATATATAGCAGTATATATATGTATATATATATATATATATATATATATATATATATATATATATATATATATATATATATATATAATAACTCCCTAAGAAGTGCTTCTCGCCCTGTCTGTTATCCAACATCTTCTTTTGGCCCGAAACTCTTAACCCTAGAGCATTTTAGAAAACCATTTCTTTTCGCAATTGTTTCCGATGCCAGTCCTCTGGTTAATACTCTCAGGTAGGGTTTTCGCCCTTTCAGTAGAACTAGCATCTTCTTTCATTAGGCTTCAAAACTCGTTCACCCAGAGGTCTCCAGAGGATCTTGCTTCTAGGCGCATAAGATTCTAACACTGGTCCAAGAGTAATACAAGCAAAAGGAAAGGACCAGGTTGCTAGCTCTGTCGCCCTATAACCATGCGAAGAAAATCTTCACTTGTCTTGACAGCTACGAAACTTCCAACCTTCTCTCTCTCTCTCTCTCTCTCTATATATATATATATATATATATATATATATATATATATATATATATATATATATATATATATATATATATATGAGAAGTATTTCTATGTGGCTAAGACTCTAAAATCCGCATCCTCAATCCGCGGATAGTGATTTTTACTATCCGCATCCGCGGATAGTCAAAAATCACCATCCGCTACATCTATAGTAAAGACATAAAGATGCAGGCGCAGCGCAATACATGACAAACAAATATATTTCAGTTTCGGAAACAAATGTATAACCAATTATAATGCAAATTATTTTTATTTTTATTATAAAACAGCCATTTTAAAATTAACAGTTTAATACTTTCAGTTTCACACACACACACACACACACAATCACACACACACACACACACACACACACACACACACACACAATAAGTCTCGACTCCGACTCCGACTCCGACTCCGACTCCGACTCCCCTTACACAGGAATTTTCGACTCCGACTCCGACTCCACTTGCACAGAATTTTCGACTCCGACTCCGACTCCACTTGCACAGAATTTTCGACTCCGACTCCGACTCCTGGAAAATTGCACGACTCACGACCCGACTCCACGACTCCGACTCCGACTCCGCAGCCCTGACTACTACTCAATGTAATAAACAACACTTTTTGTGTTTACCTGATATTTAAAATTGATTCCTGCTCTCTTGATTTTATTATTAACAGGGCGTGTTTTTCTAGGGACGCCGAAAGAGTATATATATATATATACTTGCCAAAAAATTCTTCCACGCTATTAACGCAATATATTTTTTTTAAATCAGCAACTCAAATCATGAAAAAAATAGAAATGACAAATGCGTATTATTAATTAGTAATATATAAAAGGTTTGGGAAAGATAAACTGTTAGAGCAATTCCCTTTCAAATATTACTCTGAAAATAATCCCTAAAAATGTTGATTTAGTTTAACATTTTAATGGCAACTTTCTAAATATAAGAAATTATTTAAATATAAATATATAATTAGGATGTCTTAGCTACATGCTTTCATTTAGATCATTTATTTCATTTCTTTTTATTAGAAAAAGTAAAAGCAAAACCAAAAAAACATATAAACTTAAAAAAACAAGTTTTTTTTTTAGTTGTTTAAGCTAAAAAACCATGTTGGTTTTAACCAAACAACCTTATATATATATATATATATATATATATATATATATATATATATATATATATATATATATATATATATATATATATATATATATATATATATATATACTTACAGGTAAGAGAGTATATATATATATATATATATATATATATATATATATATATATGTATATATGTTATATATATATATATATATATCATGTCATCCTCACCACATAATCTCAATCCCGAGATCGGAAATTGGTCAGAGAAAGCATTTGTATGGTTTCTGACCAAGTGGTAAAGTGCAAGGATATTGAGGCCCTATAGCAAGCCCTGCTTCAGCGCAACGCAGTCGGAGTGCTTGTCACCGCGGGCGTGGGTTCGCATCCTAATACGCGGCCTTTCCAATGCGAGAAGCATGAGAAGAGTGATTTGTATGTGAATAGATTGTTCTGTTGTATGTGTTGGCTATGGTTGTAGTGATGTGTGTGTATTGAGATTAGTGTAATACACTATGCCGTAAACTGCAATACGTAAATATTACAGAAAATCTCCTACTGACGACAATTTTTTGTGTCCGTTCACGTAGCCGAACGAGGATCCGAATCCATAACTGAGAGATAAACTCCGCGTTCTTAAGACGAGCTAAAATGCTCGCCTTAACCCACTGAACCAAACGTGAACTCATATAATTACCTGTCTATATATATATATATATATATATATAAAGAGATAGTTATTATTATTATTATACATATATATATTATATTATTATATATATATAAAAATATACATATATATAGTTGTATATTATGTTATGTACGTATATGAGTATATATTATTATTATTATATATTATATATACATAGATATATTATATCTTTATAAATTTACTATTATTACATATTATTTCCTTTTTATATATATATATATTATATATATATATATATATATATATATATATATATATATATATATATATATATATATATATATATATATTATATTTATTATTATTATCTATATTATTATGTATATTATTATATATATACATATATTATATTATTATATATATACATATATATATATATATTATTATATATAGATACATATATATATATATATATATATATACATATATATATATATTACATATATATTATATATATATATAGTGAGAAGATATATATATATATATATATATATATGTTGATATATATATATATATATATATATATATATATATATATATATATATATATATATATATATATATATATATATATAAGCAGATAATCTGACAGCTCCAGGTGTTTTAGCATTCTCTTGAGTTATTAAGAATATAAAATTAATTAAAGAACACTTGCAAAAATAATAAACATCAAGAAAATAAATAAGCGTTATTTAAACCGAGGTTTAAAAAATAAAGTCTTCAATCACTACAAAATCATTTATAAAAAGGAAAAATTCTTTTGATGGAAATTAAGCTTTCCTGAATAAGATGAATTTTATTTATTGATCTACTATTGATACATTTAAAAGAGAAGAGCATCTTCTTATAATAATTCGGGCCATCAAAAAATTCTTTTAATCGATATAATTCACCTGAAATATATTGGAAAATTTTAAAACTTTTGTTGAATTTTGAAGTAATGCAATTTTAAAAGTCAAAAGTTCAAAAGAGTATGGAGGGAACAGCAGTAATGAAGAAGTGATAGTGAATGTGTGTGGGCTTGAGGGTGCAAGAAGGAATAGGTATTTTGGGGATGAGGTCATTAGTAAGGAGGAGGTAATGGGGAGAGTGAGAAAGTTAAAGAATGGTAAACCTGCAGATATATATATATGAATTTACTGGTGAAATGTGATCAAGAATGAGGCGATGGTGATTGATTGATTTGAAGTTGTATGTAACAAAGCGTTTATGGAGGGTATAGTTCCGAGGGAATGGAAGAGAGCAGTAATTGTACCCTTATATAAGGGTAAGGGGGATAAGGGTAACTGTAGGAATTATAATAGGGGAATTAATTTATTGAGTGTTGTAGGGAAAATATATGCTGATATTTTGGTCTAAAGAGTGGGTAGAGTGACTGAGGGACTGATTAGTGAAGAACAAGGTGTGTTTTAAAGTGGTAGAGGATGTGTGGATCAAATCTTTACATTGACGTAAATCAATGAGAAAATGAGAGAAGAAGAATAAATTGTATTTTGGTTTTATGAATTTTCAATAGGCGTATGATAGGATTAATAGGGAAGCTCTATGCCAGATGTTAGTGATATATTGTGTTGGTGGTAGGCTCCTGAATGGAATCAAAAGTATGTATGACGATAGTGAAGCGTATGTAAGAATAAATGGAGTTGAAAGTGATTTTGTTTAATATTAATAGCGGAGCGAGGCAGGGATGTTTTATATCTCCTAGGTTATTCAATTTGTTATGAATGGGGTTGTGAAAGAATTAGAGATGGGGATGGCAGGGGAAATGTTCGAGTGATGGAGATTGAACGAGAGTGGTGGGTGCCTTAGATATTATATGTGGATATTTTATTTTTTGTGTGGCAAATCTGAAGAGAGTTTGAGAGGATTGGTAGAGAGATTTGGTAGAGTGTGTAAAAGGAGGGGTTTGAAAGTAAACGTACATAAGAGTAAAGTTATTGTTGTGAGTGAGGACAGTCCTCGGTGTGAAGTAATGTTGGATGGCTTGCAGCTGGAGCAAGTGTCTGAGTTTAAATATTTAGAATATATGTTGGATGAAAAGGAAACGGATTATGCAGAGTGTAGTAGGAAAGTGTGAATTTAATGAAAGTGGTTGGTGCAATTAAATCCTTGGTGGATGTAAAAGGACTAAGTCTTGAGTGCGCTAGGGTTTTACATGAGTGTATGTTGTTACCTGTGTTAATGTATATAAGTGAAACTATGGTCTGGAGCAAGAAGCATAGATCTAAAGTACAATGTGTTTAGATGGACAATCTTAGGGGCGTGTTAGGTATGAGAAGAATTGAAAAATTGAGTAATGAATGCATTATGGAGTTGTGTGGTGTGAAGAAAGGAGTAAATGAGAGAACAAATGAGAGTACATTGAGATGATTTGGTCATAGATGATAGTCGGTTGGTTAAGCGGATATATATTGGTGAGTGAGCTGGGAATCGACAGGCTGAGAGACCGAAGAAAAAGTGGATTGATCAGTTAAGGAATGCCTAAAGGAAAGGAATATGAGTTTGGCAGAGGCGAGAAAAAAGGTGCATAATAGGAGTGAATGGCGGAGTTTTGTGAGGGAGATATGGTTATGGCCCATCTGGGCCAAGGGATGAACCATACATTGACGAGATGCCATAGTAAGAGTAGGTCGAAGGGCTGTGAAGCCCTAGGGTAGATTTTTTGACTGCGAAGAGTTCTTACTAAAAGATATAAAGGGGGCGGCAAGGCTGGGCTTTCTTTTCGACTTGCGTTATATTCTTCCACTACTTTTCTCTTTCCTGTGCATGACGCACCTTATCCCAGTCTGCGGAAAGAAGGTTTTTGATGATATATATATATATAATATATAATACAGAAAGAAGAATATATATATATATATAATATATATATATAGTATATATAGTAAGTATATATATATATAGTTATATATATGTACATACATATATATATATATATATATATATATATAGCATATATATATATATTATGTTATTATATATATATATATATATATATATATATATATATATATATATATATATATATACTGTCCTCCCCAGGAAGGTCATGGCCTTCTAGGAAAACCACGACCTGTCAGTGGGACCCATC
>JABUQX010146287.1:0-5000 GCA_015478945.1 Trachelipus rathkii | reverse complement strand
ATATTTTATAATTTTTTTTATTTTTTTTTTTAAAAAGGAGGATTTATTTTAAGACGCTCGAGAGGAGGCTTTGTGGAAAACTCCTCAAAATAGACAAAATAAGAATAAGGTTTCTTTTACGTTGCCATGACAACCAGTGTTTTGAAAGCATTATAATTATGCTTTCTTGGAGGCACAAATTGAAATTCTCCAGTCAATGATCCTTATAAAAATAATTTTTCTCAAGAGAATAAATGATCTTAATGTAAAATTAGCGTTCTTGAATAACATTTTAAACATTATTTTAATAGTAATAAATAGTAATTTGAATAATTTTATTACATTAGTTTCTTTTATTTTTTTTAGAGGAGGCCCGGACTCTTGTTTCCCTTAAAATTGCGCGTTCGATTATATATATATATATATATATATATATATATATATATATATATATATATATATATATATATATATATATATATATATATATATATATATATATATACCCTATAATTATTTTTTTAATGAAATGCAATAATTTTAACCTTTGCAATCAATTTGTAATTGTAATACCTGTATTACTCATTAGCATGAATTCTTCTGACGAGAGATGAGCGCATAGCTGATCATTATATGCCAAAGAGGCGACGAGACAAAAGAGAAACCGAGAATACTTCTACTGTCCAAGAAGAGCACTACTACGGTTCCTCCCGCTCGCACTCGAACGTAGGGCCAAACAGGGTACCGCGCATGGTGAATAATAATACCATAAACCGGGGGTTATTATGTATAATGAAATGCAATAATTTTAACCTTGCAATCAAATTTGTAATAAAATACATTAGGGGGTATTTACAATTACAAATTTGATTGCAAGGTTAAAATTATTGCATTTCATTATACATAATAACCCCCGGTTTATGGTATTATTATTCACCATGCGCGGTACCTTGTTTGGCCCTACGTTCGAGTGCGAGCGGGAGGAACCGTAGTAATGCTCTTCTTGGACAGTAGAAGTATTCTCGGTTTCTCTTTTGTCTCGTCGTAGCGTAGTGGTCAAACACATGCACGCTCATCTGCTAGGGTCCAGGATTCGTATCCTAGCATGGTGAAAATACATTAGGGGGTATTTACAATTATATATATATATATATATATATATATATATATATATATATATATATATGTATATATATATAAGTATTTAAAAATTTATATATTTATATATATATATATATATATATATATATATATATATATATATATATATATATATATATATATATATATATATATATATATATATGTATATTTTTTTATTTTTATTCATTTTTACTATTCCTAATTATCCGATTTTTATTTCTATGAATCGATTTTAGAACGGTATATATATATATATATATATATATATTATTAGTTATTGTTATATATATATATTATATATAGTTATATATATATAGTTATATAGTATATATGTTGCATATATATATATATATATATATTGTATATCTATAGGTGAGATATGTAAACTACTATATATATATAACTTAAAAGAATTTTTAATTAAAAAAGAAAGAACATTAATTAATTTTACTATATATATATATATAAAGATATATATATATAGTTATATATATATATATATGTTATATATATATGTTATATATATATATATATATATATATATATATATATATATATATATATATATATATATATTAAAATATATATATATAACATATATATATTTATATATATATATATATATATATATATATATATATATATATATATATATATATATATATATATATATATATATATATATATATATATATATATATATATATATATATATATATATATATATATATATATATATGGAGCATGGAGTTAGTATATCCTCAAAGTAATTTTTTTATTTTATTTCTATTATAAATGAAAGTAAATGTAAAAAGTAATATAAAAATTATAGAAAATAGTGTCTGAAGTTGTAAATCGAAAATATAGTAAACTTATTTGTAGGTGTTACTTTACTGATGCGTAGGGAAATTTCTACCGTTTAGTGAATTCTGAGTTATAATTATTTTAGTATTTGCCTGTAAGTTGTTTGAGTAAGATGTCGTTTCCTTTAAGTCTCGAAAATGCAGTTTTGTTAAATGAAAATGATATAGAATTATTAGCCTATTTACAAATAAGATTATTTCTATTTGTATTATTTCAGTAGTTACGTTTAAGTTGTTTGAGTAAGATGTCGTTTCCTTTAAGTATCGAAAATGCAGTTTTGTTAAATGAAAATGATATAGAATTATTAGCGTATTTACAAATAAAAGGGTTAATACTAAATAAAAAAAAGTGTCATAAAAATAAGTGTAAGAAAAATTGTTGAATTATAAGGAGAAAAGACAAATTCATGTTCAAATGTCCGAAATGTTATTGCTGTTACGAATCTGCCCCTAGAGTTTTTTTTAATAATATTAAAATGTGTCGTTACTTCATTTTTCCAGCATTGTTAATTTCATTAGTTCCAATGAATATTTTTTTATAATTTTTTTTTTTAACTAAAGAATACCCCAAGGGTAAACCGCAAAGATGGCAGTTGTCGGGGTCTCTCGGCCTTCGGGTAGGACTGTTTCCTTCTCCTGGGGAGGGTCTCCGGAACCCCAGCTCTTTGGTATTTGGGTGTCGCGGGGTTCCTTCGCCCTTCCCCTACGGGGTATGGAAAACGTACCCCTCTGTTCCCTGTCGGTTTGAGCCCCTACTTTGCCGCGTAATACCTTTACAAATATATATATATATATATATATATATATATATATATATATATATATATATATATATATATATATATATATATATATATATATATAGTATATATTTATATATATATATATATATATATATATATATATATATAACTTAACCTAAATTAACAAATCCCTAAACTAGAATATCTATTTATGGTCCATAGAGATACCCTGTACTATTTTTTTGGGGTAACGAGTACCGTAAAAAAGGTCAATAAATAGACTTTGTTATATATATATATATATATATAGTAGTTAGGATATATAAATATTGAAAAAATATATATATATATATATATATATATATATATATATATATATATATATATATATATATATATATATATATATATATATATATATATATATATATATTTAAAAATTAATTTAATGTTTCAGCTATTTTTTAATTAAACTTTTTCTTTTCTTAATTATTACAGAACTACAATTCAGTTTTCAAATCTTTCAACACTGCTGAAAATAAATAACTTTGAATAGACAAAGAAAATGACGGGACCAAGTGTCACATCAGTTAATTTTTTAAAACACTCAACGAATGTTAAAACCACAGCTGGTAATAAATGCCAATCAAAAATAGCAATGGGGAACGAAAAAACATATTTAAGGAAAATTTTCGACTTTTCTAAATTACGTTTTCTTCAGGAATCATCAAAACACAAAGAGATTTGTCCTTCGCATTTTCTTTTAAATATTTGCAGAATTGTTTCAGTCCTTTACAGAAAAAAAGTTGTCAAAATGAGGTGAGCTCCGGAGTGACCACCAGAAATTTTTTCATTACTTTAATAAACTAAGTTTCAAGACTTAAATCGAAAATATTTATTAACGAATATTAACCTCAGTATTATTTATTGTCTTTTTTCCAGAGCTTTAACTATTTTTGGCTTCTGTTGTATTTTTGCTTTCAATTTTCTGACAGAATGCGAAAGTGAATCAGAGAATTCGTAAGTTATATATATATATATATATATATATATATAGTATATATATATATATATATATATATATATATATATATATATATATATATATATATATATATATATATAAATATGTTGCTATTATGCTACATATATATATATTATTATTATATATTATTATTATTACATACATATATACATATATATATATATATTATTATTATTATTATGTTATTAATATATATTATATATTATTATTATATATATATATTATTAAGTTATACATATATATTAGATATTATTATTACTATTATATATATATTATTATATATATTATATATTATTAATTATATATATATATATTTATATATTATATATATATATATATATATATATATATATACATATATAATATATTATTATATATATATATAAAGTTATTAAGTTTTTATATATATATTATAATATATATATATATTATTTATTATATATATATACATATTACATATATATACTTCTGAAACAATATTAAT
The DNA here is from genome assembly GCA_015478945.1 of Trachelipus rathkii. Taxonomy (NCBI): domain Eukaryota; kingdom Metazoa; phylum Arthropoda; class Malacostraca; order Isopoda; family Trachelipodidae; genus Trachelipus; species Trachelipus rathkii. The sequence goes on along the minus strand of JABUQX010146287.1, from coordinate 743 downwards.
ATATATATATATACATATTATATATATATATATATATTAAGTTATTACATATTATTATACATATATATATATTGAAAGATATATAGTATATATATATATATATATATATATATATATATATATATATTTATATATATATATATATATATATATATATATAAGAAGAAGTATATATATAGCATATATATATATATATATATATATATATATATATATTATATATATATATATATATATATATATATATATTATATATATATATTTAATTAATTGTTACACTTAACTAACCCCTTAATATTAGCAATGTTTTTAGCGATGTTTTGTTATTCTCATTATTGTAATAATAATACACATCTTGTCAGATACGGTAAATAATACAGAAAATCTCCCTACAATGGAATTGAATATCTAGGCGGACCTCACTGGAAGTTTAGCTAAAAATAACTTTCACAAAATTGTTAAAACTTAAATTGTGGTCATGTGAAAGTATTCTTATTAATGTTTTTTTTTTTTTTTTGACAGGAACAAAAATTGAATCAGCATAATTTACTTTATTCATAAAAATTTATTTTACTTCTGACAGGAAAGTTTGTTTCTTGATTTTACTTTTTTGGTTTTCAATGGATTTAAAATGGCTCCACAAAGTAGTTATTTTCTAATAGAAGAGGTAAAATCATTTAAATAGGTGCAATAATTTGTTTTTTTTTTGTTAACCATATATTCCGATAACTGAACGAAGTTTG
>JABUQX010146285.1:10000-16283 GCA_015478945.1 Trachelipus rathkii | reverse complement strand
TATTGTTATGCTATTATTATTGCTGATGCCATTATTTCATATATTATTACGTTATTATGTGTTATGTTCAACATATAATTATATATTATGAGCTCGTGTATTTTAAACCAAATCCTTAACCTATATATATTATTATATATATACATATATACATATATACATGTTATTATTATTGCTATATATATTATTATATATATTACATATATATATTATATATATTATTATTGGTTATTATTATTGGCTATTATTATTATATATATATTATATATACATACATATATATTATATTATATTATATATATATTATATATATATATATATTATATATATATTATATATATATATTATATATAGTTATTATATATTATATATATGCTATTATATTATTATATATATTAAGTTGGTTGGTTATTATTGCTATACATACATATATTATTGGTATATATATGGTTAAATTCTTATTTAAACCACAACTCATATCCTAAAACCATATATATATATATATATATATATATATATATATATATATATATATATATATATATAGTATTATTATTATTGCTACATATGTTGTTATTATATGCTATATATTATTGGCTAAGGCTAAGGTTATATATATATATTCATATCAACCACCCAAAATACCTATTACGGCTATCTCCATAGTTATTATATTGCTGGTTGTTAAGTTATTACTATATATATATATGTTATTATATATATAGTATATATATATATATATATATATATATATATATATATATATATATATATATAGATAGTATATGTTATATTATATATATATATATATATATATATATATATATTATTACATATATACATCCATATCAACCAATCCAAAAACACCTGGCTACGGTCCCATATATATATATTGCTACATATTATTATTATATATACATATTATATATATATTAGTTATATATATATATATGTATATATTATATATATATTATTAAGTTTTACATATTATTATTATATATTATATATATATTACATATATATATATTACATATATATTAGTTATTATTATTATTATTATTGGTTATTGGTTATATATATTACTATATATATACATATAGCAAAGAAGAATATATATATATATTATTACATATATTATATATATACATATATATTATTATATATATATATTATATATATTATTATTATATATATACATATATATTATACATATACATATATATATAAATTTGGTTTAAAACCACAACTCATATCTCAAAACTACAATAGCTACTAGGAAAGGAATACATTGCTGGAATGTTGGTCCACTTTTAGTGCGGAAAAAAACTACACTAGCTACAGCAAAAGGAATACATTTTTGGAATCCTGGTAAAATTTTAGATAGGAAAATAAAAAATAAAAATAAAAAAATTATTGTTAATACTTATAGTAAATGATTGGAGAGCCTATTTAGAGACCTTTTATTGGTTACTGGGTGTTAAAATAAATAGACTTTCTTCATTAAATTTTGCTTTTTTTTTTTTACTAAAGAATACGCCAAGGGTATACTGCACCGATGGCAGGAGTCGGGGTCTCTCGGCTTCCGGGAACAACGTGGGGTAGGACTAATTCGCCTCCCTCCGGGAGGTCTCCTGAACCCCTGCTCTTTGGTATTTAGGTGTCGCGGGTTCCACTGCCCCTCTCGCCGGGTATGAAAAGCGTCCCCCTGTGTTCCCGTCGGCTCGAGCCCCTTCATATCGTGTGTGTGTAATGTTGATCTTCAGTATAGTATATATATATATATATATATATATATATATATATATATATATAAAAGTATATATATATATATATATATATATATATATATATATATATATATATATATATATATATATATATATAATTATGTCCCCTGCACCTAAAAAAAATAGCCAATATTTATTTTATTTATTTTTTTTTTTTACATTTTCTCCTAACTAAATTTTACAAGGATTCCAAAATGTATTCTTTTTCGCTGTAGCTATTGTAGCTTTGAGATAAGATTTTTTTTTTTTTTTTTATACAGTTTCCGCAATAAAAATTGCCAGGATTCCAACAATGTACTCCTTTTCCCTGTAGCTAGGTTTTTGAGATATGGATCGAGATAGTTGTGGTTTTAAACCAAATTATCACCTTATATATATATATATATATATATATATATATATATATAGGGAGAGTATATGAGTATATATATATATATATATATATATATATATATATATATAGCAGCAGCATATATATATATATATATATATATATATGGGCGTAGGGTGGTGGGGCACTGTCCCCCCTAAATCCTGGCGAAATAAAAATTATGAACCTTATATCTTTGCCAGACGACGTTTTTATGGGTTCAGTAGTGAAAAACTGGAATAAAGTTCATCACTCGATAGATACGAGTAGCTTTAATAAATTACCAACGTATTATATTATTTTTCCTAAAGTTTTAACGTGTTTTCGTTTTCATATTGGCTTAAAGCCAACTAGCTTTGTGCTTTTATACAGCTGGATTCTCTGACGTTATTCTCCGCTGTGAACTTTTAGTATGTCGATAGCATCATGACCGCCAGTGCTGTTAAATATATCATGGAGTTGGGCGCACCCGTTGATATCTCAGCTGCAGACGGGAATATCAAAAAATAAAAATAAAAGATACTTACAGCAATTTTTGAAGACCATATTAGCATATATATATATATATATATATATATATATTATATAGATATATATATTATTATTATATATATTATTATGAAAGAAAGAAAGAAGAAGATATATACATATATATATTGCCATATATATATACGTATATATTATTACTATATATATTATATATACATATATATTTACATATATATATATATATGGTTAATATATATATATATATATATATACATATGTTATATATATATTATTGGTTATTATATATATATATATATTATTACATATATATATATATATATATATATATATATATTATACATATACATATATATATGCATATATATTGGTTATTAAGATATATTATATATATATATATATATATATATATATATATATATATATATATATATTATATATATATATATATTAATATATATATTATATTATATATATATATCATTATAATGATGTGAAATATTGTTCTTTTAATTATTTTTAAGGTATTTATTATTAAATTACAAAAACTTATAGTACGTTTCAAATAGCCTATAGGCTAATATAGGAATGGAGATAATAAAGATAAAAATTTAAATATATGGTGACATTTGGCATATAAGCAAAACCCTTTGTTATCAGATGCAAGCCCATGTACTTTAAGGTACTCACCTAAACTTGGGTAATAGTGTCCTCGATTCGATTAGAGTTTTATATACATGGGAGTATATACATATATATTGGTTATATATGTATATAAGAAGAAGTTGAGCAGTGGCTGTTGCTGTTGGTTATTGCTGCTGGTTATTATTACTGGTTATATATGATATATGCATATATATATATGCAAACATTATCAGAAATATATAATTATTGTTTCAAAGATATATATATTTAGAGAGAGAGAGAGAGAGAGAGAGAGAGAGAGAGAGAGAGAGAGAGAGAGAGAGAGAGAGAGAGAGAGAGAGAGAGAGAGAGAGAGAGAGAGAGGCATAAAATGAGATTTTTGATTGAATAATTAAAAGTATAAAATATTTAAAAATATATAATTAAAAACAAATTTAATAATTAATTTTTTAATTTCTTTAAAAACTTCAAAAGTTAAAATTTAACCCCTATATCTAAAAATAAAAAAATTATAAAAAGAAATAATAGTTTGAGCACCCACTCTCACAAAATGTACATTTATAAAAAGTTGATAAGTATAAATGCTACGCCAAAAAAATGTAGATTTGTATCAGTTCTAATTTTTGGCAGGAAATTGAAGAAATTTGTAAAAATGTTTTTCTTTTCTCTATTTTCTTTCTTTTTTTTTAATAAAATGTTTTCATTTCATTTTTATTAAATTTATTTTTTTTTCATTTTATATTTTCATTTTTATATTTTTATATATTTTTTTCTCTTGGAAGACATTTTCAAAGCATCAATTTTTGAGTAGACGACTTAATAGCAACGGGCAAATATTGGGACGATAGCGAATACACACGCAAATATATACATACATATTATTATTATTATTATTACATATTATTATTATTATATATTATTATTATTATTATATATATCTATTATTACATTACATATACATATTTTATGATTATTTTTCTGTTTTGTTTGTTATACGATTATGATATTATCATTATATATACATATTATATATTATATATTATTATATATTATACATATTATTATTATATATTATTAGTTATTAATAATGTCAGTTATTGTTGGTTTTCATATTCACATATCACAGATCTTTATTATCATCAGCATATTAATATACATTATTACATATTATTATTATTATCTTTGTAATATTACATATTATTATTATATTATTATTATTATTATTATTATTATTGGCTATTACATATATTATATATATGATAGAAGCATATTGGTCATTATTATTACATATTATTATTGTTATATATATATATATTATTATTATTACATATTATTATTATTATTATTACATCCATATTATTATACATATATACATATGGTTATATTAGTTAAAGAAGAAGAGTAGTACATATATATTATTATTATATATTATTATATTATTATATATATTACATATATATATATTATTATATATAGCATATTATTATATTATATTATTATATATACATATATATATATTATTATGCGTATATATTCTGTGCGCGTGCGTATCCGCATTCCTAACCCGTTAAATACTTTTATCGCTTCGTTCATCCTATATATATATATATTATTATATATATATATTGGTTACATATATATATATATATATTATATATACATATACATATTATTATTACATTATATTATTAAAGAAGATATATATATATATATATATATTATTATATTATTGGTTTATTTATATATATATATTATACATATTACTTTTATATTACTGTTATTATTATTATTATTATTACGCATACATATATATTATTATTATTATATATATGTTATATATATATATATATTATTATTATTATTATTATTATTATTGTTGATATATTATTATTATATACTATTATTATTACATATATTATTATTATATTATTGAGTTGTTATTATTATATTATTATTATTATATATATATTATTATTACATATACATATATTATTATTATTGTATTATATTATTATTATTATTATTATTATATATTATTACAAACATATATTATTATTATTATATTATTATTGCTAATTATATACATATAAAGAGTTAGCATATTATTATTATTATTATTATTATTATTATTATTATTATTATTATTATTACATATTATTATTATTATATATTATTACATATTATTACATATTACATACAGCATACATATATTACACGTTATTGGTTGTTATATATTATATTACATTAATATTATTGGTTATTGGTTGGTTATTACATGTTGTTATTATTATTATTATTATTATATTGTTATTATTATTATTGACCGTATTATTACATATATTGGTTATTATTACTATTATATGATATTATTTATATTTAGTTATTATTATTATTATTATTATTACATATTATTGTTATTACATATTATTATTATTATGTTACATATTATTATATACATATTATATTACATATATATACCGTATATACATATTATTATTATTATATTACATATACATATAGAAGAAGAAGAAGAGTTATTATATATACATATATATATATATATATATATACATATATTATTATTATTACATATGGTATATATATTATTATTTAATCGTATTACATACATATATTATACATATATTATTATTATTATATATTATTATTGCTACATATACATATATATTATTATATTATTATATATATGCATATTACAGCATATATATATATTATTATATTATTATTATTATTATATTTATATACATCTTATATATTATTATATATTATTATAGCATATATTATACATATATATTATTATAATATATTATATATTATTATATTACATATATTATTATTATTATATATCAAATATACTATATATATATATATATATATATATATATTATATATATATATATATATATATTATTGTTATTATAATATATTATATATATATACATATATATATTATTGT
>JABUQX010146285.1:5000-7500 GCA_015478945.1 Trachelipus rathkii | reverse complement strand
TGGTGGGTATTGTGGATTTATGACTGATTTTATGAATAGGGTGACATAATAATATTGCAATGGGCTTTTAGACTAGGGATTTGTTTTGTTTTGCTTACATATAACTTCGTGTGTTGGAGTGGTTGAGTGTGTGATGTATGGATTTATTGTACGAAATATTCTTGTTGTGCACTGTAAATCTTTCACCGTGAAATTTACGGTAATGGCATCTCGGTTGCCAGCCAATTACCGTAAAAATTACGGTTACCTATCTAATAAATACGGTCACCGTTTTCAATACAGTAATGGCTACCTGTATTTTATTATTACATAAGGTACTGTACTTTTACGGTAATTGGTTGGTAGCGCGAGGTGCCAGCCAATTACCGTAAATTTCATGGTAAAGATTTACAGTGATGCCGGTCTTATGCTTTAGTGTTTCCATATACTGCTGCTGTCTTTTTTATTCGAGTTGATTAAGGTATTTATTATATTAATAATGTCTGTGATTTGGTTTATTTGGTGTAGATCTGGTTTATTTGGTGTAGATCTGGTTTATTTGGTGAAAATCTGGTTTATTTGGTGTAGATCTGGTTTATTTGGAGTAGATCTGGTTTATTTGGTCTAGATTTGGTTTATTTGGTCTAGATCTGGTTTATTTGGTCTAGATTTGGTTTATTTAATTAGACCTGGTTTATTTGGTCTAGATTTGGTTTATTTGGTCTAGATCTGGTTTATATGTTCTAGATCTGGTTGTCTATTTTGCCTTAGGGCGTTTCTTTGTTTTATTAAAGTTTCTATTTTAGGTGAGAAATTGGGGTTAAATTTTTTACGGTAGCTGTGTGAGATGCTTTTATTTTGAAAGCATTTAGAATTATTTTGCTAAACTGTTGTATTGCTTTGTTGAAAGAGGGAAAATCAGTTGTTTAGAAAGACTCTAGATCTAGTTCTATGTGTCAGTGAAAGCTTGTTTCCTTTCTTGTTGGTATATATGTTTTTTTTTGTAAGATGTACTCTAGATAGGTGATTACAAGTTGAATTGTGATTGAAATTTTGATGTTATCTGAGAGAGAGCGTAGGTTTTCCAAGCAGGCAACTTCAACTAGGAAGCAAAAGGTGATATCTGGGGATGTAGAGTTCTGGATATGTTGTATGGGTTTTCGAGTTGGTTTATTTCTATTGTTATGGGTGTTAAGGTTATGTAAATTGTTTATAAGAGTGTGTGTGTATGTGTGTGCATGTGTGTTCTACGTCATGTGAGGTAATGTGCATTGAAGTCCCCAGCTACTATCAAGTTATTAAATTGTGTTAAAGGAGATATATATCTGGGGCTGTCTCCTGACATTCCATGTGGATGGAGGATAGGAATTTATTATTTGCATTATTAAATTACTTCTGGTGATTATAAGAGTGGATATTGGTCGTTGTTTATGAGGTGAATTTGTGCAATTTGTGGTGTTTCGAATTGATATTTTGTGAATGAGTCCAATATAATGTTTGAATTTGTTTTTACTTCTTGTTTGAATTGTAGTTAAAAAATTCAGATAGTTAAGGATCTTGTTTATTGGCTTGTATAAGAGCTATGTATATTATATTTAATTAAGGCTTGGTGGTTCTTTATGTTTATTTTTAATAACATTAATATTTAATTAAATAATGTTGATTGAATTATGGGTGGAAATTTGATTTCTAAGGAGCGGTCAGCCTGAATGGCAAGACCATGTTGGAAAATAATCATAGAAGGTTTGAAAGTTATACACTTCAAGAAAATATTGCTGACAGGAGCATCTTATTGAGTCTGTTCGATCACAATTTTTATCGCATTACAGGGAATGCATTACTTAGGGCAAGAAAATGCGCAATTGGGGCCGGAAACTGTACATTGGCGCAGGGAAATGCGCAATTGGGGCCGGGAACTGTGCTATTGGGGCAGGGAAATGCGCACTTGGAGCGGGAAAATGCGCATTATGGCAGGGAAGCGCGATTTAATAATGGGAATGCGCATTTGGGCAGGAATTGCATTTAGGGTAGGGAAATGTCCCTTGGGGCAGGGGAGATGTGTGTATTTGGGTGGTGAAGAAATGCCCTGGCATGGGTTCGACCTCCTACATCACTGGTTAACAAAAGAAGTTAGCATAATGTAATAATTTGTGCACTCCAATTTAAAAAATATCACTAATATAATTCATCAAATATCAACACTAAAAATTTTAATACTTATCTCTGGACTGCAGTAATTTAAGGATGATCCCGAAGATGGCATTCTGAAGGAGATGAGGAATACATCCTTTGGGGTCGTATAGAAGTTCCCTTCAGTGATACTGAAATTTTTTTCTGCACACACAGACACACACACACACACACAAAGAAACATACACACACACACACACATATATATATATATATATAGCCTATATATATATATATATATATATATATATATATATATATATATATATATATATATATATATATATATATATATAAGACATAAAGACATAAAGAATATAGAGACAGTAAA
>JABUQX010146284.1:32500-33946 GCA_015478945.1 Trachelipus rathkii | reverse complement strand
ATATATATATATATATATATATATATATATATATATATATATATATATATATATATCCAAGGTGATACTCTCTAGTAATGCATATTGCTACTGCTTTTATTATAATGGAGATAAGCGTACACATTATTCAATGAAGGTTCAAGTTCAAGATTTGACATATAATTATATATATATAGTATATATATATATATGTCTATATATATATATATATATTATGAGTTATATATAGCAGTTAGAGTGATATATATATATATATATATATATATATATATATATAAATATATATATATATATATATATATATATATATATTATATATATATTATTAATATATATACATATGTTATATATATATAAGTATATATATATATATATATATATATATATATATATGAAATATCTATTGTCAAATATATTAGAAAAGAGATCTAAGTACAATTGAGAAGATCCCATTTTTTTTCTTTTATTTATAATTTTTAAATTGTGAACTGCTCTCTCTCTCTCTCTCTCTCTCTCCTCTTAAAGAAAAAAATCTATTTTTTTTTTTCTGTTTATATATATTATATATATATATTATATATATATAAGATATATATATATATGGTTGCTATTATAGAGAGATCTATATATATATATGTATATGTAAATATATTTCTTCTTTTATATATATATATATATATATATATATATATATATATATATATATATATATATATATATATGTATATATATATATATATATATCTCTCTATCTATATCTGCTCTTATATATATATATATATATATATATATATATTTCAAATTTTCTAATGCTTCTAATTTTCAGTAATGACCTTCTCTTCTTTCTACTTCAGCACGTCTGCAGCTATGTCGGCTACTCCACTCCTCATTACACACATCATTTTAAAAGATACCTCACAAAACAGAATTTAACTCATTCTAGGAGTGATGACTTTGGAAAAATCCAACCCCAATATTTCTGGAGATTCTAATTGGGCAGAGGAAACATCGTTCTTTGAATGCTTCAAAAGCTCAACTTATATTATTTTCATCTTGGGGTACGCGATCAAAAAAGTTTGGAGACAGCTGATCTATAGTACGCAATACAAATCTCAGTCTGTCCTCAAATTCTTGTTTTTTTTATATCTTGTGATCTTTCTTGTAAAGATCCATTTTTACTAACTATAATTTCTTTACAGGTTGGGTGTTCTGAGGTGCATTGAGGCCTTTGGAATTTTAATTTTTTTTGCTATTTATAAAGGTGTCGTTCGCTCCTATGTGGAGTATCCTAACAAACATCTGGGGTAGTTCCACTTAGGCAGCAATCTTTCATAAGGTGGAGTCTATGACTTTTCTTCTTATTAGCTCTCCTGCTGTCACTAACACTCTTATTTCTCTTTTCGTCCGTAGAACTATAGCATCTCTCTCCTTATACTATAGCTATTG